>CM038110.1:38900246-39080944 GCA_001642375.2 Mentha longifolia
ATTTGGACTCTTACGCGTATGCAACCTTTTTTTTCTTTTCTTTTTTAGTTTTTGAGAAAATCGAAAATTTCGGTTTACATAAATGGAAAATGTCAACCAACATACATTAGCCATAGCAGATATTACCACCTTTAATCTAGAAATAAAACGTCAACCCATGCATGCCACTTTTTTTAGCGTGTTACATTCAACGATTTTTTTAAAGTTCATATTTTAATTTTCTAAAGGGGTAGTAGTTCCAAGATTTCTTCTTTTCGCTCTAGCAAAAACTCATCGACAACTGTAACATTAGTTGGAAAATACGAATGTAAACTACAATTTTAATATTCTTTTTCAAATAGAAATAAAGATGGCTACTTGAAAAATTGAAGGAATAAGCTATGCGATGAGGGTCACGAGAATAATCTATTTGGATATTATGTTGTAATGCTAGAAACTAGCCACTTAGAATAACAATACCACATTGTATTGATACAATACCACATTTTAGATACTTCAAGTTTTTTCCTAAATATGTACTCGCCAATGTAGCTTATTTTATTATTTTATAGTAATCCCCCATACTAATCATCTTGGTTTTTTTTCTTATTTAAATAAATTTATTATAATAGAGTAACAAAAGGGGCTAGAAAGTTTGGACGGAGAGATTACGTCACATGTAGTGAGCAGAGGCTTTTCGGCAGGTCCGAAACTCATTATGGCCTATGGGAATCTCTTTCCGGTGGGGAGCCCAAGAGAGAGAAAATGAAGCTCGCATATGCTAGGCTAGTCTGCACCCCCAGTTATGTCAGCATGATGTAATGTTGATGGCATAAATGTATTTTTTTATTAAAAAATTGGCTTAAAAAAATTATTATGTTTTTTTTTTTTACGAGGGAGGAATATTTAAATATCCATATTCAAAATGTAGATGTATGAAATACCCATATTCAAAATGTATTTGCAACAAATACCCATTTTATGAAATTAATAGGCTAGGGTCCTACTTTTACATAAAATTTTGGGCTGAAATTCAAAATACTCAATTTAAAGATGCAGATTAACAAATTACTCATTTTCAAATTGTATCTTCAAAAAATACCCATTTTATTTAAATAATGAGATGGGTCCTGCTTTTTTACACAAATTTTTGCAAAAGCTTCATTCCTTTATCGGTATTCCATTTTTTTGTCGTATTCTGTCCCTTTATTTATCGAATTAAAATTGAAAAAAAAAAAATTTAAAATTTACTCCTCCCACCATAAAAGTGGCCGCACATCCAGCCTCTAAAATCGGCCGACATATTTACTACCTCAAAATTAGGCCGCTTCACCCCCCACCTCAACATTCTTCAAATAAAAATAAATTTAAAAAATCCGGCCAAGTATAGAGACTTCAATAGTTAATTATGCTTAATTTAATTAATTATGTGATATAAGGCTTAATTATACTTAATTTAATTAATTATGCTTAATTTATTCTAATTTTAATTAATTAAGTTCCATTCTTAATGTAATTATGCTTAAATTCACGCATTTTCTTATAATAATTCAAGTTTTGAAATCACTAAAACTATAATTAAAACGTTAATTAGTGAAATATATGTATTATTAGTTATTTATATTTAACTTAATTTTTTTAATTATGCTTAAAATAGCAATGACGTAAATAATCAAATAACACGTAAATAATGCTACAAACATTTAAAATCGGCCGAATTATTCAAACTCTCGGCCGTTTTTCAAAGTCCATCGGCCGTTTTTTAGGTTAGTTAATTATTCAATGTAATTTAATTTAATTATGTTATGCTTAATTAATTTAACTTATTTTTTTTAATTATGCTTGGGAGATTAAGTTTAGGGTTTTAGTTTCATTGATTAATGTTAAATGATTTTAGTTTTGTGGGTTTGTCGAAAAAAAGGCCCCGTGTTTAGATCACAACACTATATTCTTTCGATAATCATTATTATTATTTTAATTATGATTAAAAAAAAATATTTAATTCTTATTTTAATTATTCTTAAATTAATTCAGTTGATTGTTAATTTAATTTTAAATTTTTATGTAAAATTAGAGTTCGCGTTTGCGTGAGGTGTCCTATTGGAGACCGAATGATGTAGGTCGACCTGGGAATGCCCTTACTTCTTGCAGAATGGTGGTCCCAGAAAGAGTATACTTGGTGTATGGGGGGGGGAGAATACACCAATGTCAAACAGTTTTCGAAATTAATTCCCACTGAGTCGTACAAACTGAAATAGTGAACTGAGTCAGAGAGTTTGATCAGAGTGAGTTCAGTTTGTTCTACTCACATTATGAGCAATTGAGTTATCAAACTGAACTTAGGTGCGGAAGTTGGTGGAGTAAGTTGGAAACTCTTTTTAAGAAAATTATTTTAAGTTAAAACCCCAGTTTATGAAATGAATGCTTTATGCAGTGTGAATGTTAGTTTGATAACAGTTTATATAAAGCAGTAAGTAAGGAGTTTGAGAGTGAGAGAGAGATTGACACGCGTGATTTTAGCATGGTTCGGAGTTAACCCTCCTACGTCCACGTCAAATCTAGCTCGATCTGAAATCCCTTACTTTGGATCGTCCTCTCTCTTCTTTATACTTGTTGAGCACCAGCCTTATATTTTCTTCTAACTTGAAGAAAATAGAAAATAAAAGCACGATTAGAGTCGTGACTCTTACAACGTTTACTTACTAACTACACAATCTAACACTGCTAGTCTCTACTAACATAAAGTTGAACTTAACTTTGTGAAGAGAAACTACAACTCGGATCTTCTACACAACAACTTAAACAATGTAACAGTGTATAGACTCTCTAAGATTACTTGAGTAGCAGTAAACACTCAAGTAAGCTAAACACTAGATTAAGAATTCTCGAATAAACAACACTTGGGAAAATAATCTTGTTTCGAGCGTTGAGTTGAAGGCTTTGAATGCTTGAGAATTCGGCAGAGATTTAGCTTGAATGCTTGATTTTCCCATAATAATTCTAGTGGAGGGAAGGGGTATTTATAGGCTTGAGTTTAGAAATTAGCCGTTGGATATGTCAGATCCGTACACTGACACATTGTACTTTCTTCCCGTTGAAGCAGTCCAGCTTGCTTTCAAAGATGCAGGGGCCAGATCGATCAACCCATTTAGGTAGGTCGATGTTACCTCTTCAAATTGGAGTTTTCAACAATCTTCCTTCAAACTGCGAGTCTTGAACTCTTCAAGGCAAGTGTTGAACTCCTTCAAACTGGTTGACTTCAAGCTACGAAACTGAACTTGTTTCGACTAAGAATTGAAGCATACTAAATTGGCTATACAAATCAGGTTAGCTCTATCAATCTAACACTAGAAAATACTTAAAAACTATATAAATGTTATTTCGATAAACATCATCAAAGCTCAAACTGAGTAGGGTTCCCAACACAAAATACCGATTCTTGACAAAATTTATAAAAACACTGAATGATAAAGGGGATCGTTTTTTTAGCGGACCTTTTGGGCATTTTCTTACGTGGAGATTGGGAGTGTATGAATAGTGAAGTGCTACACGGAATCCTATCCAAAGCTCTCAAAATCGAAAGAGGTCTTTGGACAGTGTGCAGCGGGTGTCCGGAAAAGGGGAAAGATTTGGTTGAAGTTTTCAAGCGATTGAGCGAAACGAATAATGACCCCGACGGTTCAATCCATCTGCGCCTAGCTAATTTGCTAATGGCGAATATGTTCGTCATTGGACACGATGCCGGGAGAGAACCGTATCCGTGGTTGTGGGAATTGTCAGAAAATCTTGAAATTTTTGCCGATTTCCCATGGGGTGCATATTCCTATAAGACCTTGCAGTATTACGTAGAGCATGCTAAAGGGGACAATTGGTATCATTTTTACAGTCTTGCGTGGGCATTAGTCGTTTGGGCTTTAGGAGTGGTTCCAGGACTTGCCGACGTTGCAGGCGTGCTGAGTGATGATAATTGGGTATCTAGGTGTATCAAGTGGACATTTAGAAAGAAATTGCTCATCGATACCTCTACTTTTCAGGCATTGTTTCAAGAACATGAATTTCATTCAAATCCATCTTATGCTATATGCTTTTTATTCATATTATTGTTGCTAATTGTTATAAAATTCTGAATTACAGAGAGAGATGCCACATAACATTTTGGCAAGCGAAGATGAGTCTGCGCAGGCCTACTTTATCTCGGTTGATGATGTAAGAGCCCTCCAGGTTCAATTTCAAGAACCAACCAACCTCTTAGCGCAGGGGGTGGTGCAACTAACCTCTTATCTCGGTCCGATTATGCCGTGTTAGACAAAACCCCTTTCCCCCTCCTCCTCCTCCCCCGGCACGTTGTGGACGAGATGCTGGGAAGCGTGCTAGAGCGAGAGACCGTAATAGCTCTTCCAGCAGCTCCGGTAAGAGTTTAGAAAGACGTTTGCAGCAAAGTATGAAGGATTACCTCGACAAGAAACTCGAAGATCTAAATGAGGCCCTCAATTGTGGGTGTAAGGATCGTTTTCCACCAGTGCACGAATGTAACGTCCCGTAAATTTCCTCCCTACTTTCGAATTAAATCCTTAATTAAAGAAAAGGGAATTCCAAGTTGTGGTAATTAAATTCCACTTCTAGTCGATATTTATATTCCGACTAAAGAACTCTCGAGTAGAATTAAGTAGCAACTTAATTTTTAATCACTCGTTTTATAATCGATTAGTTTCTTGATCAAATTATTTAGATTAAGTATATAATTATTATCTAAATATCCTTAGCCTTAAGTATATATATATATATTATGACAAGAGCTTTGTCGATTTTATTTTGGGCTAGGCCCGTTAGCTAAAGATTCAAAATTGGGCCAAGCCCAATTTTCCTTATTGGGTCAAGCCCAATTAAATGAAACAAATAACAATAGCTGTTAATAAGAAACAAATAGCAGATTCTATTCATTCTTGAATGAAATACGACTACTAGAATTTATGGGAATACAACACCAAAGTCTTGTACTAGTCTACAACATTGAATAAAATATTACAATAAGCTTGCTAATAATAATCATTAATAAAATAAGAAGTCTCCATCAAATCCATGTGGAGCATCAAAGTCTTTAAATCCCATGAATCCTGGAACTTCTCCATGACACAAAAGTCTTGTGTTCCACAACTCCAACAAGCAACACCATTGTTGCAGCCTTGTGCCATAACCTGCAAGAAAAGAAGAGATGTAAGCCTAAGAGGAAAGAAAGAAATCGAGGGGAATTAAATCCCTTAAAGATAGGAATCCATCACACTGTACCAAAAGGAAACATGGCAGAAATAAGACCTCCATCCCTCTAAGTTGAAATCAGCACCCTATTAACCACTACTACTTCTTGTCAATCAACTCCCAGCCCCTCCTCCAAATCCATATATATATAACCTTCCTACTGCAGCCACGCTTCATCAAAATTTGAGAATTCTAAACAAAGAAGGAGTGAGAAAATTTAGAGATAATGTACTGAAAGAGAGTACGAAGCAAGCTGCAGCATTAGTGAGGAAGAGAAAGGAAAAGAAGTAGCAAGCAACAACAACCATTTCACCCCTAAGGTAACACTCCAAAACAACCAACTACTGAGCTATAAGCATGTTAGGATCCAGATTCTTAGTAAAACCAAGCATGCTTTCTTCTCTAGACATTAATAATGAAAACAAATAATACAAGCATGTCCCATTCTACTAAAACCTCAGCAACTAGATTTCAGAAGACAAGCTACTGAACCTATGTTACATGCTTCGTAATTTACTAAGAAACTCTTAAATTAGGCTGAAGTTTAGTTTCAGCAACTCCTTAATTAAAGAGACAGACCCCAATACATAAAGCATGATCACAGAACTCCTAAGCTCCTCTTATACTTAAAACTGCAAGTTAGATCAAGAACTCTAGAACCCCAGAACACAAAATCTAATACATTTAGTAATCTTCAGATTTGCAACAGATTTTCAAAGCACTTCATAAACTCTAGAACCACACCCTTTAATCAGAAATTGGAACACAAGCATAACTACATAAGCAACAGACCAAGCATATATTCAGTGAATCACTAAGGGCAAGAATGATCTAGTTAGAATAAACAGCAAAATCAATAAAAGTAATTTGTAAAAAGAGAGCGAGAAGGGAGCAGAGATTAACCTCGACGGCAGCAGACCAGAAATAGTAGCAGCTCCACAGCAACGGCGGCTGAACGGGAGAGGGTCCGCAGTGAGCATCAAGCAGCGAACATCATTCCGTCGTCTCCTCACCGAACCTGCAACAGAGAAAGAAGAATTAGAATCGAAATCTTTTAAAAAATAAATAGAACTTAACCAATCGAATAATAATAATAAAAGAGATTAATCGATCGAAGGGACGAATGTTCCCTAATTCTACGAATTAGGGTTTTCGATTTTGGGATCTTAATCCCAGAGAGAGAAGGAGAGAAGAAATCGCCGGAGGCTGCGAGAGTTGCCCCTTAGCCGGAGCCGTCTCACCGCGGTAACGAAGATCTTCCCAGAAACCGGAAACTGCGAGTTATAGCCGGAGATCGACGAGAGGGACCGGCGCAGATTCAGCCCCAAATAATCGAATTAGGGATTTACTCCCTAGTTCAAATCGGGAGAAATGCTTCGAGAGGATGGAAAATCTACAGCCACAGATTATGATTCCGGTCCGGCGGCATCGAGTGTTGGCCGTTGATCGGAGAAGAAGAGGGCGAGAAACCACAGACATAGAGAAGAGAAGGGTCGAGAGAGAGAGAGAGAGAGAGCCCGACTGTAATCGGGTAATGAGGAAGGGGAGAAGAAATTTGGGAGTAGGGTTTTGCTTCAGCCGGGTCGGGCCTCGGGTCGGATTTCCGGGTCGGGCTCGGACCTGGGCCGAATCCCTGGGCCGAGAGGTACTGGACCGGGCCGTATGATTGGGCCGAAAGACTGGGCCGACTCATTCGTTTCAGCTGGGCCGAGCACAGGGCCTGGTCTTACAATTCCTTGGGCCTTTTAATTCAATTAATGATCAACCTATTTATAAATAATTGTGGTGCGAGAATCACTAATTTAATTACGAGATCCGATTAATAATTCCCGAGTGAACTATTCTTCGTAATAAAAGATTTAACTTATGGAAATAAGTTATTTAACTAAGAAATATAATTTGTTAACTGAGAGTTAATAATTAAGGTTTAATTGGTTAAACTAATCAATTACACAATTAGGAATAATTATTGGAAAGCGTCTCAATTAACTTAATTTCTAATAAAATAAATTTTATTAACTAAGAGTTAATAATCAAGTTAATTGATTAAGCTAATCAATCACCGTAGTAGAATTTAATTATTGAAAAGCCTCTCAATTAATTAAATTCCCAAAGTAAATAAATCAATTAATTGATTTATTTAGAAACAGTCGAATAAGCTTTTCGTATAATCAAATTGAAAATTCGAGCTAAATTAGTAGTGACTTTGTCACTTAAAATTGTAAGAATAACCTTCGAGGAGCTATAGAGCTAGGTTTATTCGATAAGCTTTAATCGTTCGATTGAGAATCTTACGATATTCTCCTATCAAGGTCAAACGAAGGAGGAACATATACCAAAGCGAAGCTAGTATCCGATAACAGTAAGCAGAGTAAAAGAGGTGAGCTTTCTTTTAAAACAAAGCATGTTTTATTAGTTGATATAGCTCTTTAAAGTATTGTCATGTCATAAAATATTTTGTTTTTGTATGATGCCTATCTGCTATTGACTATGCCAATGTTATTTAATCGAATTCGGGTCCCTGTATGGCCAGCTGCTATACTTGGATTAGTGTACACAGTGGTCGAATCGTCAGGTGTGACGATCGATCAGGTGACAAGTGAGGTGGCCACCTCCTCGGGCACCACAGGTCGGATATGGTGGATTACTAAAGAAATTGGACTGCGCAGTCACTTTTGAGAACTAAGAGATTTTAGTGAACATAGACTTTTAAGAAAAACCCTATTTTTCACTCAATATATGGATGACAATAAAATCAGTTTTGGGCAAAGTGTTCACTGAGTACAATTTGTACTTAGCCCTGTACATTGTTTTTAATGTGCAGGTTGAGCAGGTTGAAGCGGAGTGACTGGCAAAGCTTTTGTCAATTTAGTGAAGATTTAGTTGTTGATAACTCTTGGTAATACATGTCTTCATACATGTATTTATAGCCATATTCCGTTGTGTACACTCTGATATCATTAAGTCCGTTCGATTTAGATGTAATCGGAGTCAGGATTGTGACAAACATTGTTCTTCTTTATTAGTTATAACTATCAGTTTATCCAGAAATAAGATTGCATTGAGAGTCGATTCAAGAAATGTTTTTCATTTACTCATTATTTCATATTCATATTTATAGTCACGAAATTTCCAAGCTTAGCTAATTATTTAGCAAAGTGCGGTCGTGACAACGAACCTGTATGGCGCTCATCCCCACCCATCGTCACTTCCGGGTGGGATGCTTAGATACAATCAACGCAAGCAGACTCTTATGTTCCGATCCTTGAGCCAGAGGATTCACTCGTTCGGAGTGTAGGCAATCAGAGAGACACTTCGCTCCCAAGAAACTGCACATATCCTCTATTTGGTATCTCAAGTTGTACAGACTGATAACATCTGTTGATAAGACGATATATATCTCTCTACCGCCCTCGTACACACAATCGTCCCAATTTTCTCCATAATTTACGTTCACGATAACAAATGACATCTGCATGAATTTGAATCAAAAAAATTAAAGTTATATTAAATAAAAAAAATACATTAACTTAGACAACTAATCAGTATGTGAGTAATAATTAATTTGAAATTATGTATATTAAATAAATAATATATTAATTTAATATTATAATTAAAAAAATGGCATATTGGATTATTGAATAACGGCCGAACAAATTTTAATATCGGCTTAATCCAAAGTTAAGATCGGCCGAAGATTATTAATTAATTATTAAAATTAAAATTAAAATCTTATTATCTTTAAACTAAAAAGTTGGGTGAAATTAAATTAAAAAAATAAAGCCGTCACAAACTAAACTCAATCATTGCTCACACACACACTTAAATTGCGTGCCTTTAGAATAAAATCATAAAATAATAAAAATGGGTATTTTTTTCATAAACACTTTCAAAGTGGGTATTTTATTACTACCCACTTTTAAAGTGGGTAGAAAGACATATTACCAGTAAAATTTTACATAGAGATTATATTTTCTTTTTCTTTTCCCCGATAGTTATTTTTGTCTATTTCCTGCCGTCTTCTTTGATTGAATTAATTAAAAAAAAAAAACCTTCTTAAACCCGCAACTTAGGCTTAAAACCGCACACCCCCAATCTTCTTCTTTCAGTGAAACCGCCGCAGTTGTCGCGGACACCTGCTGGTGCCACTGCTTGCTCCGTCAACACAAAGAAGGACGAGAAAGGAACTGACAGAAGCTATAACACAACAACGGCTAGTGGCAGCCGAAGCAGAGAGAGAAAAGGGGGAAAGAGGGGTGAGAGATAGGGATGAAACCCTAATTTTAGAAAAATGAAATGATAAAAATGAAAATTGTAGCCTTTTAATTAAAAATTCAAAACTTAGGAGAGTGAGACATTTTGGTCCCAAAAAGCAAAAGATTGACATAATTTGTGTTTCTTAGTGATAAAAGTTGTGTGCGTGTGTTGGTTTAGCAGTAAGGGGTTAGGTTTTGGAATCAAAGGTCACAAATTCGAGTCCTCTGTGGCACAGCTTTAAATTTTAGTTGATTATGTTTAAAAAAAAATGGTGATAAAGGAACGAAAAAACAAAATGGAAAACCATAGTGAGCACATAATGAAGAAATAAAACAGTTGTAAAGGAACGAAAAAAACAAAGAAACCCATAATGAGCACATAATGAAAATATAAATAAACTTGTTCTAGGGGAAAAATTGTAATTATATATATACAACAATTCGATAAAGCAACATATATAAAGGGAATTTTTTTGGTTCGTCGCTTTTAAATCACTATATTGATTGAGGTCAGGTCACGTTTTCTATTAATAGTACTAACCTACAAGTTTACAAGTTTATAGTACTGTAGAATGTAATGTGATTGTGTTTGAGATCATTTCACCGAAATATATAAATTAAACAAATATTTGTCGCATAAGAGAATCAGAATAGAAAACTCAAAAATCCACATTTGAATTGTCGAGTCCGTTCTTAATTCCATAGAAAAGAATTATATGTACAATATAAAAGGGAGAGTGTTGGAGCATCTAGCCATCCACAACGCTCCGTGGAGCTCACCGGTCGGCGGTCACCCACGGCGGCGGCGTGTGCTTCTCTACGTATATTTTTATTTAAAATATTGTTATAATTGTTTATTATTTTAAGTTTACTGAGAATAAAAATTTATTAGTTTAAGGTGTTTTTTTTAATTTTTTTTTTATTTTTATCGGAATACAATACATAAATAAAATTAGATAATCTTTTAAATTGAATGAAAATAAAAGGCTGGTTTTCATTTATTGAAGTACTCCCTTCGTCCCCCATATATGTGTGTTTATTACCTGTTTGGGACGTCCCTCATATATACGTGCATTCCATAAATAGAAAGATTCATTTACCAAAATTACTTATTCACTCTCACTGTATTTCTTATTTTTCCTACTTTCTACCTACTTTTCTCACGTTCTCCCTATTTTATCTTATTTTTTCCACTTTATACCAACTTTGTTTTAAACTACGTGTCATTTCTCTCTGCACATATATATATGGGACGAAGGGAGTACAAAAGGAAAATCTATATCTATCTACTCCCTTCGTTCCACTTAAATAGTCCATATTTCTTTATTGGTTTGTCCCATATAATAGTCCACTTTTCTAAAATGATAAAAGTCTATCTCACAACTAATACTATTTTAAAATTCTGTATCTCTACTTGCATTGGTCTCTGTGCTAAAAACAATGTGGACTATTTAGGTGGGACAGATGGAGTATACTATTATAAAAAGTGTATTGTTTATAAAATTTGATTTGCCTATTATGCCCTTATTATTATCAATATAATTAGTCATTAGAATATAAAAATTATCATTAGAATAAATAATTTAAATAAAAATTAAATTGTATACAAGTGGATATACATACAATATAAAATATATCCTAAACCTAATTGACGACAACAATAATGTCATTTAATTTTTAAATAAATTAATAATTTATTAGGATTAGGTTTTTTCTTTGAGTTGTTCGATAGAGTACTAGGGATTATTTAATTTTCTTATCATATAATAATAGGTTCATTATTTATTATTCATATTTAATACTAATAAGGTTGTTATATATTTAATTTATGAAAAATAGTGTAACAGTACAAGTATATTATACTTTTGAAAACGAAGTATGAATTGGACATAATAAAAGCTGCCATACACGATATTGTAAAGAATTATAGTTTGCTATCAAGTTGAGTGTAAATTTAAAAAAAAAATATTTATACATATATTCGATTAGATATGTGGAGTTAATCTGGTAACTTAAAATATAATAACAATAATAGTATTTGATACACACTCCGTCCATGAACAATAGACGCAGGCGCGAAGTTTAATGCGTTGTAATGATATATTAATGAATTAAAATATTAAAATGTTAAAATTAAATAATTGCGGATTCTTCTAATATTTTTGTGTGTATTAAAGTGTTTGTTTAATATGGGGTCTACTACCATAGAAGGAAATTGTCTAAAGATGATGGACGTCCCAATATAGTAAAAGGTCTCAACATGAACCATTTCATTTTTGGATGATTTTCTAAGGATATATATTATTACCTCCGTCTTGCCGAAAGTGAGACATTTTATTAAAATATACCTCACATATGAATAAACAATGTCTCACTTTCAGCGAGACAGATGGAGTATGATATTTTGTTGAAATTATTAGAGATTAAAAGAATTGCATTATTAGTGATTTTGTTAGCATTCAAAATATATTATTTTTTTATAAAAAAAATAAGTAAATGAAAGATTATACGTGCAACGCACATAATCAATAAAGAGATGCGACTCTCTGATTTCGAGAAAGAGCTCTCTACTAGTATTAATGAGTACTGTATTATGCAATCCTGTCCCTTTCTAATAGGACTAATTTCCCTATCCACTGTCTAATTTTAAAAGGGCTATTGCCTAAAATAAATTTTTTAATATAAAATAAATTTTTTAATATAAAATAAATTCAAAATTTTTTTATTAATTAAATTTCTATAGTTTTAATTTTCTTAGAAAATATACTAATAAAACTAAATATTAAATTCAATTCTTCACTTATTACTTTTCCTTGCCCAAAAGAAAAAAGTATAAAATTAAAAGTTACTAATGTCTAAAGATTTCAGAATCAAGGACTCAAGAAGCAAGAAATTCAAGAAAAAAGAAAAGGGAATTCAAGAAAACGAAAAATCTAACGAAAGATTTGAACGTGAAAACTTCGAAACCTACAAATGCGTGCGTTGTCGGCTCAGTTTGTTTTTCACACCACCATTATTCTCCTAAATCCAACTACAACAACTTCACATATTCTTATCAAAATTTCTTCCCCAAATGATGAATTTTCCTTTGCGGTGAAGAAAGGGACATCAGCATTTGTGAGCAATCCTCTTGAATTAATTTTGTGCTTCTTTACCTCGCGTTTGGCCAAAATTCTGTCACCTACTCATCACGGGTAATGTACCTAGAAAAAATTGTGAAATGGGTGATGAATATGGAAATGGTTTGAAAATTTGAGGGGTCCCTTCTGTGGATTTTGGAGTATTTCGATTGATTTTGTTCGAAGATGCAATCTTTGATGTGATATTGTAGGATGTTAATGTGCTCATTTCTCAAGATCTATCGTCTTCTGTTATATTTTTTGAATTAAGTTTGATTCACTACTTATATTCCAGCTACCGTTTCTTTCTGTATATCTTGTTCATGCTTTCTTTAATGGGTTTTCTTTTTTCTTTTTTTTTTGAATGTAGGTATGTGAATAATATTTATGTTATGTTTTCATGGGGGTTTTCAGGAGGGATTGTAGCTGTATTTCTTTGAATTTGAGTGCATTATCGGAAGAAAATGGAGGGTGATCTGAAGAATCATGAAATTTCTGTAGATGATGAATGCAGGATGGAGATGGGATTTGACAACTATGGGTATTTATCTCTAATTTTCACTTCACTTTTGCCATCAATTACTGTTTTACAGTATTATTTTGAAATTTACCTGTGATTGTGTACATTTATATTCTTTCTGCTCAGTTTATGATTTGACGGTTGAAGCCTCCTTTAGATAGACATTGATTTCATCTGAATTTCAGCTGCTCGCATTATCGAAGGAGGTGCAAGATTATTGCACCTTGTTGCAATGAGATCTTTGATTGCAGGCACTGCCACAACGATGTAAAGGTGCTCCAGTTGGTCATCATTTTGATTTTTGATAGTAGAAGCAAGCTTATTCGATTTTTCATTTATTAGCTAATTTCTAAAGATTGTTACTTTCTTGACCTGTGATTGAGCAGAATTCGATAGAAGTTGATACACTTGAACGCCATGACATCCCTCGTCATGAAGTAAATAGGGTCAGTTTTTGTTTTTGCATCGTTTTCTTATGTTGTGTTGCTCTTCTTACTTGCGAATTTGAGTTTATTCAAGCTTGAATGAAGTCGAGAAGGAACTTTTTCTGTTATCTTCGGAATGAGAAGGTGGATTTGTTCTATCAATTGGTTGCCAAGTTAGGCAATTAGTTAGGTTCCTTTCTTTCGGCTGATGTGATTAAAAACTGATCTAGTTTTAGCTATTGATATGAATTTTACTCAAATTTAATGCATGCTCATAAACATTGGATTACTGAATTTCACTTCGTATCTTGTTTCTCAGGTCATCTGCTCTTTATGCAATACAGAACAAGATGTAAGTTTCAGCATTTAGACTTAAAAATTAAGGGTGTTTATCGGAGCTTTTTTATTTTATTTTATTTATTAACATTAGATTTCAGGATTAAAACCTGCTGTGTGTTTGCTCATGATGTAGGTTCGACAAATATGTATTAGCTGCGGCGTTTGCTTGGGGAAGTATTATTGCTCAAAATGCAAATTCTTCGATGATGACGTAAGATTCTGCATTAAATTTCGCAAAAAACATAATCCGTGTTTCTTTGTAAATTATCTACTTAAAACAACGCCATCCTCATTTTTCAGGTATCAAAGAATCAATATCACTGCGATAAATGTGGAATCTGCAGGTTGATTACTTTCTTTGCTACTCCTTTTAATTCGAAACATGGTTATACTTCATCTGCAACCTGTGTTTAATTGATTGTTTCTCCTTCAACCATCCGACATTCAAGAATGTATCAGTTCTTCTATAAGCTATATACTTTTTCTCATTTCACTTGTTTTATTCGATGTGAAAGAACGAGTGGCGAAGAGAACTTTTTCCATTGTGACAGATGTGGTGAGTCATGCTATATAGCTTAACGTTTACCTCATCGATTTTCTATCTGTTAGAAATTGAGCAGTTGAATTTAATTATTATTCTTGTTTCAGAATGTTGCTACTCAAACTTGTTAAAAGAGTCTCACTTATGCATAGAGAAAGCTATGCATCACAATTGTCCCATTTGCTTCGAGGTAAATATAAGTCAAGTAGGTGATTTTTTCGCCTTAAATGCTTCGATTTTAACTTCTAGTTTCTCTAAATGCAGTATCTTTTCGATACAATAAAAGACATAACCGTTCTCCCCTGTGGCCACACAATTCACCTCGACTGTGTGAAAGAGATGGAAAGCCGGTTCCAGTAAGATCATCCTCATTCTCCTTATAAGTTTACCTCGGTTGATAAATTAGCTTATGTTCGAGTATTTCAACGATCAAACAATGAAAAAAGCTCAAAAATTACTCAATCCATCAAAGGATGTTGCAGTTATCTATCTTAACTATCACTAGAAGTCTAAGCAAACTAATAATTCATTACTGCCTGCAGGTATACTTGCCCTGTATGCTTGAAATCGTATTGTGACATGACTCATGTCTGGGAAAAGCTTGATCAAGAGGTTGCTTCGACACCTATGCCTCTCATATACCAGAATAAAATGGTACGAGTATCTTAAAAATTGAATCTTTCGAAGCTTGTTTAACTTATAATTGAGGTAATTAAGGGTCAAAAGTAAAATATGAAACAATGTATGCTGATTAGGTTTGGATTCTGTGTAATGACTGTGGAGAAACATCTGAGGTGAAGTTTCACGTAGTGGCCCACAAATGCTTCAATTGCAACTCTTACAACACCAGACAGACGAGAGGCGGCCCCACTTCTTGCAGCACCAGGTGATTTTATCATCTCTTCTTGAAGCAGTGGAAGAAGAAGAAGAAGAAGATCCATTTAATTCATTCCTACATTCTTTGATTATTAATTCCTTCTGTAACTCCTTAGCTTATCTAATCTTCACTATATTCATGATTTCTATGTACTATACTAGTACTTAGTTATTCTAATAAATATGATAGTTCATCTCTCTCTCTCTCTCTCTCTGCAAAGTTTTTGAAGAAGTTGACTCCATCATAACACATGAAATATGAGGAAATAGAAGTGAAATATAGATTTTTATTCTTGTAAAACATAGGATAAAATGATTTTTTTTGCTTGCATCAGTTACCTTTTAAAGGGTTGTAAAGGAAAATGTCTCTACTGTTTTTGGATTGCAGTGGCCTTGCATTTTCCTCCGCGTACTATTAAAAAAAAAAAGAAATAAATAAATAAAAAACATAATCACAATATCAAATGTTAAAAAGCAACTTTGAAAAAAATTATTAATTGTATATAACCTCTTTTGTATGAAAGAAATAAGTGGTTTAGGTTCAACTTACATCATGAACATCTTCTCTAAGCAACTGCACTTGCTCCCTTGAAACAGTTTTCACCTAAAAATAAGGCTCAAAATCACCTTCTGTTTCATTTCATTTCCTTTCCATGTTGTAACTGGCATACAGATAAAATAAAATACGAGACTAAAACATCGGGGGAAAAAATACGGATTACCTTCTTATTGACGATCCAAGTAACACCTTCGGTACAAGGGGGAACAGCGAGGGATCCCATATATTTATAGTATTTTTAGTTGTGCACTTCAATTTCAGTTGGATTAATCATCCCTACTGGTATCTCTTCAACCTTCTTATCAATCATTGCCGATATATTCGCAATTAACTGTCAAATTTTCATGAATATTTATCTTCAAAAATAATAATGAAAAATTTATATATATATTTAGATAGAGATAATATGTGTGGAAGAAGAGAAGAGAAGACCTTGGAGAGAAATTTGTCAGGTTTGCCAATCTTGTAAAGAACTCCAAGAACATCTATTCTATTTTGTAGGCTGGTATCTGTTTTTAGGTGCACCAAGTGTAACTCCATAGCATAACTGTTGCAACATAGATTAAATGATAGTTGCTGATTAATTAAAGTTGAAATACATAAAAGAAATAACCCATAATTAAAATGTAGAGAGCCTGAAAAAGGGCCCGAAAATAGCAAAAATTGAAGAGAGTCGGCTCTTGGCTGTGGATGCTCTAACCAAGTTTAGAGCTAACTGATACATCAAAGTGAATGATCTATCAACCTATATTATTCTTAGCTCTGTCTTGTTATACTAGTCTCATTTACTGCTTTGAGTTGTTTCACTATACTTGTCTCATTTCTAAAAATAGAATTGTTTAAGACATAATAATCTTATTTAAAACCAACTCATCTACTCGGTCAATATACTTGCTCGTTTGTTTCCAAACTTTTACAATGCTAGGTCATATTTAAAGTCTTGATATAATTTTTCATTTAAGATCCACAATCAATTGTTTTTATGGGTTAAGTTTATGATGTCAAAAAAATAAATCTGATTTAGAATGTTAAATATTACACTTTTAGACTCAAACTAAATTTCTTAATTAGTATGCCTAAAAGTTTTAGAACTATTATAGCACAAGAGGGGTACTAAATAGCCACTTTTCTCTTAGTAGAAGATCAATTAAAATTTATATTAGTAGCAACTTTAGGTGTAAATTGACTATATTAGCCTTAATATAGAGCCTAAAATATTGTGAATCAAGCCAATTTTGCCAGCTATAGTATATAGTACGTGTGTACGTGAGTACCTTCTGCCATGGATGGTGTGCTCGGAGGAAGAGTGCCAGTGGGCTTGCCGGAGAGGGTATTCACTTCCATTAATCAAACTGATCCTGCATCTCCATACCATTCTATCTGCCACCATTTTATACATAATCTAAATATCATTATGTTTCTAAATAAATTCATATGGGCATTTTTGACATGCCTTTAATATAAGTGGGCAATTTTTACATGCTATTTTCAAAAGAGGGCAAAAAATCCTATAGCAGAAAAAGTAATATGCATGCATGCAAGTCCGGCCACATCCATCCAAAATTACAAATTATAATTTAGAAATAAAATAAGAAAAACATGTCGCATCATCACCATCATCCAATGCAAGTTATACAATAAAAAAATTCATATGGGCATTTTTGACATGCCTTTAATATAAGTGGGCAATTTTTACATGCTATTTTCAAAAGAGGGCAAAAAATCCTATTAGCAGTAAATTTAATCTCAATTAATTAATTAATGCATAATAATAATTTTTGGGATATTATGTTAAGAGGAAACTTGAATCAAGTTAATAAACAATTTGTTTTGACTCGATTCCAAAACCTTCTTTATAATATTTCTCTTATTATTTTTTGATGAACTAGACAAGTTATACTTAGCAAAACTTGCATGTTAGGAAGCTTTTGTTTTTAGACTAGAAGCGCTAAGGATGAAGCAGTCAGAGTTCGCGAAGCGTCAAGAAGCGAAGCGGCTCCAGCAGTAAAAACGTCACCAGTAAAGTTTGACAAAGTGTCATGGAGACACTTCAAATGAAGATGCTTAGAGCGAGCTTCCGTTCAGTAGAAGCGAAGCGCTCTCAAGTCAGCTCAACCAAAACGTCTCTGATCTAGAGCTGAACTTAAAGCGTCAATCAGTGCTAGTGTGATAAGTTTGACTTTCAAACTTTCGGATGACTGACACCTCACCGCCTAAAGCTTACTTGTCAACATACCATTGCACAACGGATGCGGCTATAGTCCGAAAAGTCAAGGTTAGGTGAAGACTGCCATACCCTTAGGTGCGGCGGACATCCCTTCCTAGAACTGGAGTCTGAAATGCCTGAAAAAGGTGCTGACACCATCGACTTTTCCAGAAATTAAGGAACACGCAACCTCTTCTCTCTCAACGGGAAGTAGGGTTCCTTACTATAAATAGAAGGAGTTGCACACACTAAACAATAACGCACGTACAAACAATTCAAAGCATAGTACTCGCAAGAACTCAAGCAAATTATCCTTTATATTCCTTTAATTCTTTCAAAGCGCTTACCTTTAGTGTGTCCTCAAGAAATATTTTTCTTGAGTATTGCAACTACTTTCTTTCTAGGTTCAACCGCATATATTCATAACCTAGCTTCGAGAATCCTTTTCCCTTTACTTGTGATCTTCATTGTAAAGGATTCTCATTTATGAAAACTCAAAAACCTCAAAACCAAGCCTATCGTGTTAGATTGAGTTGTAAGGTTGTAAAGTTTTTGTAGAAAAGATTTGTTGTTGTAAGGCTTCTCGAGAGCTCGTGAAATCTCTGAGGATTCAAGTGCAAGTTAGTTACTAGCCTTGAATCACTTCCCCTTGGAAATATAAAACAAGGGATACCGAGTGAAGGTATTCATCCCGTTGTGGATAGAGTGGACGTAGGAGAGGTGCTCCGAACCACTATAATTGTTTGTGTCTCTTTACTTTAAGTTATTTATCACTAGCAAAGGAAATGAGGTAGTCGGGTTTGTGGCTGAAACTTCAAGGCAAGCTTCCAAAGCGCCTTCGAAGGTTCAACCCGACGCTTTGAGAAAGTCAAAGACTGGAAAACCTAAACACTCTAAACGTAATTCAAAGCGTGTCCAGTCTGCGACAAAGCCGAAGCGTCAACAAGGGAGCGTAAAGCTGACATGAATAACTTCACATCTCATGGAGGGACTCAAGTACGCTTTATCCCCGACGCTTCACATAACTTTCATGATCGAAGACTCATCGGTCATTTTATACAAGATGAAAGCATTCCTTCACGCTCTCAGAGAAGAAAGAGCCGTAAGCGCTTTCACTATTACACACATAATTACACTCAGGGTTTTCCCATTAAACAAAGCCCTATTTGTTTCGTTCAGGATCTCGAGAAAGGAGTCACTCTCTCGGTGAATCCAATTCGAGCTTCCAAGTCCACTAACATTAAGGAACCCAATGCAAATTGGGTACCTAAAAATTATTAATCTTATAGATCAAGGCGGCGAACTCGAAAAGCACGGCCCAGAGGAAGGAATAAGCTATTTGGTACCTAGATAGCGGATGTTCACATCACATAACGGGCGAACGATCTTTCCTCGATGAGTTCGTTGAGAAGCCGGGTCCAGAAGTAATTTTCGGTGATGATGCGAAAGGCATAACCATCGGATACGGTATATTTAGTAGTGAAAATATGAGACTCCCTAACATCTCATATGTCTAAGGCCTCAAGCATAATTTACTTTCTATTCCCCAATTCTGTGATAACAGGTTTGTGGTAGAGTTTATCTCTAACCAATGTGTTGTCAAGAACAAATAATCTATGCAGGTTGTTCTTATAGGTATTCGAAAGCAGAACGTGTACATAGCCAACTGGAGCAACTGCCAAGTCAGAGCATGTCTCGTCGCTAGAAGCACCTTAGAAGTTGGATGGTTATGGCATCGTCGCCTAAATCACTTGAACTTCAAAACGATGAACAAGATTTCCAGGAAAAATCTGGTACGAGGCATTCCTAATGAAGTCTTCAACAAGGATATAGTGTGCCAAGCCTGCCAAGAAGGCAAGCAAATCAAGAAGTCATTTCAAAGCGTCGAAGGACATGGCTCATCCCGAATTCTAGAGCTCCTTCACATGGACCTCTTCGGTCCTATCACACCTGTCACCTTAAGTGGAAGAAAGTACGCTCTTGTAGTTGTGGATGACTATTCACGCTACACTTGGGTACTAATTCTGCTTAAGAAGAAAGATACGCTTCAGGAGCTCCTAAAGCTCCTAAAGCAACTGACGGTGCAAAAAGGAGAGACTACGCTCCGACAGAGGAACATAATTTCTCAATCAATTCATCAAAGCGTATTGCACAGGGAATGGGATTCTACATCAGACTTCAGCAGCTCGAACTCCGCAACAAAATGGCGTTGCAAAGCACCAGAACATAACTATCAAAGAAGCTGCACGTTCTATGCTCGCGGATGCCCAACTGCCAAAGAAATTCTGGGGAGAAGCAACTTTTACCGCTTGTTACACCCAGAATCGCACTCTAATCAACACACGCCACAACAAAACCCCATATGAATTATGGAAATGGAGAATTCCTACTCTCTCTCATTTACATATTTTTAGTTGTAAGTGTTTCATTCACAACAATGGTCAAACACAATTGAGAGCGTTCGATAGCAAAGCCGATACGAGAATATTCCTTAGATATTCTCCTACAAGCAAAGCTGATCAAGTCTACAACTGTTAAACTCTTGTTGTGGAAGAAACACCACATGTTGTTTTTGATGAAGCTGCCTTCAAGACTCCACAGGTACATGTGAATGCTAAAAGCATGAATGCTGGACCTGGAAGCATTCTCGAGTTCCTGAAGCCTCATCCAAACCAATGACACGCTCTGTCTCAAAGCGTGTAGATCTAGTGGATGCTTCAATAGAAGAGGAGCCTGAAGATGGAGTAGCAGCCATGGAGCAGGATCTCAATACGCTCTCTCTCGATAAGGGAGAACCAAACTCGGGAATAACTGATCCTCTGACCTCATTAGTTCCAAATAGTGAGGAAGCTCCATCCAATCCAGTGGTTTGTGATCAAGGGAACGGTGACGATCACTCACCACGCTCCGAGGCGGATGATGTGGAAGCTCTTAATCAAAAGAAGCTTTGGTTGAGATATCATCCCCAAGAAGGTGTTCTAGGTGACCCTAGCCAAGGCGTCAGGACTAGAAGCACCTTATTCCATGGTGAAAGTTGCTTGTTTAGTTGCTTCCTAGCAAACGCCGAACCTCATCGGTGGAGGACGCTCTAAATGATTCAAATTGGGTAACTGCCATGGAAGATGAGCTGAATGAGTTTGCAAGGAATGGTGTTTGGTACCTAGTGGATCGACCTTCTTATCAAAGCGTCATCGGTACCAAATGGGTCTTAAAAAATAAGACCGACAAGAGCGGCAACATTGTTCGCAAAAAAGCTCGCTTGGTCGCGAAAGGATATTGCCAAGAAAGCATCGATTTTGATGAGACCTTCGCTCCCGTAGCTCATCTTGAAGCCATCAGGATGTTCCTTGCACATGTCGCATCCAAGAAGTTCAAAGTGTATCAAATGGATGTGTAGAATGCCTTCCTCAATGGTGATTTGAAGGAGGAAGTGTACGTCGAGCAGCCCCCAGGCTTTGAAAAGAGTGATCAAGTGTACCGGCTCTTCAAAGCTATTTATGGCCTCAAGCAGGCTCCTAGAGTGTGGTACGAGACTCTTTCAAGCTTCCTTGTTGAAAGCGGCTTTCAAAAAGGGAAGGTAGATCAAACCCTCTTCACTATCAACGACGGTGAAGACATACTTTGGGTACAAATCTACGTCGACGACATCATCTTTGGCTCTCCAAATCAAAGTCTAAGTGACAAGTTTGCGGGTTTGATGAAGAGAAAATATAAGATGTCGATGATGGGGCTGATGACATGCTTTTTGGGATTGCAAGTAAAGCAAACGAGTCAAGGAATCTTCATTAATCAAGCCAAGTATACTCGTGATATGCTCACTAAGTTTGGAGTTCAAAATTGCAAAAGCGTCAAGATTCCAATGAACACAAATTTCAAGATAGATCCAGACTTGGATGGTAAGTCAGTCAACGCTATGGATTATCATATGTTGATTGGCTCTCTGCTCTATCTTACAGCTAGCTGACCCGACATCACTTTTGCTGTAGGCGTCTGTGCTAGATTTTAAAGCAATCCAAAGCAAAGCCATTTGGAGGGAGCTAAGCGCATTCTTAGATACCTTAAAGGTACCATCAACTTAGGTCTTTGGTATCCGGCGGAAGATGATCTCACGCTTTCGGTGGCTACTTAGGTCTTAAAGTGGCTACTTCGATGCCGATTTCGGTGGATGCAAAGTTGATAGGAAATCTACATCTGGAACATGTCAATTCATTGGCAACAAGTTGGTTTCGTGGTTCTCCAAGAAATAAACAAGTGTTGTCACCTCTACCACCGAAGCGGAATACATGGCTGCGGGAAGCTGTTGTTCACAAATTCTTTGGCTAAAACAACAGTTGAAGGATTATAAAGTGGAATGTTCGGAGGTTCCAATTTATTATGACAACACAAGCACAATTTCTATCACCCGCAATCCCGTGCTTCATTCAAAATGCAAGCATATTGAAATTCGCCATCATTTTATACGAGATCATGTGGAAAAAAAGGATATAGTGGTGGAAAAGATACACACTGATCATCAAAAAGCGGATATACTCACAAAGCCGCTTCCAAATCCCACTTCAATCAGTTGTGTTTGGAACTAGGGTTGCTTGACCCTGGTGAGGAGAGGGTGGAGAAGGTAAAGCGTGTTCCCTACCTATCCTCGCGCTTTCCTCGCTATAGGAAAGATTATTGGGATAATCGGTTAAGGGGGAACCGGTCTTTACAAAGAGTTGTGAAAGATGAAGATGAAGATCAAGACCGAGGGATGGAGTTCCCTTTGGAGCATTAACCTCTACAAGCTTTTACTTTTATGTGAAAGCACGGTTGAGTGTTCCTCCTTTTCTCGAGCTAATCGAATTAGTTTTGGTTAAGGTTCAGTGTTCGTACCACGATGCTCGTAAAACTCTGTGCCGTCTTGTCAGAGTGGTGCACAAGTGGATACACTTTGTGGATGATCAAAGAAGTCAAACTTGTAAGTTTTAGAGTTTGCACAACCGCGACTCCATTCCTAACTCTTCTACCCCCTTCTACGATGCTGAAGAAAAATGAAAGCGTTGAGCTATGGTCATCATCAAAGTAACAAAGCGCATTCGTAAGATGGGGCGTTTGCATATAGTCACTCTTAATGCATGATCACTCAACAATCACAAGCTTTCATGGTGGATAAGGAACAAGGAGTGAAGCGTGCTGAAGACTCTCACCACTGCTTATTGTGAAAACCTCACTTGTTTTGAATATTGTGAAACACCAACTCTACAAAGGTTAGTGTCTACTCTCGAGAATCTCACTTCATGAAAATATGAGATAGCTTGCCCTAGTAAGGAAGTGAATTCATAGCTCTTTCATGGATGATGTGAATTTCATGCCCAAACGGTACATCCCTAGTAAAGCATGAGGCAACTCATATCACTTCATTGAAACCTATGAAGACACTCCTCCCCAACTGGGTCCCTTGTGGACTTGGCAATCTCATTTTCTCTCATGTTATCGAATTCACGAGATGGACCTACCCCAGTAAGAGAAAAAGACTTGCATTACTTCATCTCTCATCATAAGTGAAGCGCCTCCCCTACAGAGTTGGCGCTCTCTTTAAAGATAGTTCAAAGCTCTGTTTAAGAGGGAAGCACACTAACTTAGAGAGAAAACACCTAGATGAGAACAGACGCTCTCACACTTCCAAAGCGTGAACGTTCTTGTTTCTCAACTAACACTTTAACATTTGAGCATGTGGATCGTCAAAGCATGGTATCAGTCAATTACAATATTGACTGACTGGTAAGTCTTTCTTTCGCGTCTTTCAACTCAAGTAAGTGAGCGCAAAGCGTCTTCAAGAACCCTGTGCGTGACTTACTGAAAATATTAAAATGCTGATACATACGATTTCCGAACAAGACGCTCTCGTCTAAACTCCAAAGCGTGGTAATCAGCCAAATTTCGAATCCTTTTGAAAGTTAATATCTCATTAATTTATTTTAAATCTATAGCTAAATATATGTTATGTATCTATAAAGTAAGATTCCAATCAAGTATGGTTTGCGTGTGATATCTTTGCATTTAATGCAAAGACTGTTGCGGTTACAATACTCGAGACTCACTCGTTCACGCGCGCTACCGAACCACCAAAAACCTTTTAATCTTGGCCGTCGGATGTTTCGAATTATTTTTTCCCTGACCGCACGATTAAAGTAACCGCAGAGCACGATCTTAACCACTCACCCCATTTTTGGGAAGTTATCACAACCACTCACTGAGACACGTCACCCCCACTACCTCTTTTAACACTCTTTAATTTCTATGTATATATATAAGTACTATTTTATTCTATCATCTTCCTTACTCATCATTTTTTGCCATTTATGCAATTTTCAAGTTCTAAAACTCACAGAACTTATCTCTCTACTAAATCTTCTTATTTTTTTTTTCAAAAATCTATTCAAAATGGTTAATGCAAAATGGCAACCCGCTCCGAGAAGCAGCTACAGAGAGTTCATTTTTACAGAAGCTCATGTCGATCGTGACCTGCTTACAGACGGTGTAATCATAAAGAGAGTAATATTGCATTCTGGCTTGGATAATCTGCTCTTCAAGCATCCCAAGTACATCAATCCGGTAGGGGTTGTCGAGTTCCTTTCCAACTTGAACTCGGAAACCCTAGTAACCAAAATCTCGCTACAAAAGTCTGACGAATCCGGCCTGGTTCGCTCGGTGGCGACCGAAATTTTAGAGCTCGACGCTCTGTTTGAAGATTCAGTCCTTATTCCGAACTCTGGGGAGGATCCGGAGTCTGCTGGAGATCCGGACATCCAAAAAGAGTTCAGGCGCTTCACGACGGATTCGCGCGCCATCTTCATCCGTAAACAGTCGAAGGCGACATCGCTTTGCCCGCCCTTCGACAACATGATCAACATAGTGACAAAGTGCCTACTTTGTCACACCGATAGCTGGTCCACCATCACGGAACATAAGATTCGTCTTCTTTCAGCGCTATGTGATACTGCCATCAATAAGATGCTTTTCAACTGGAGAGCGTGGTTTGTGAAACAGCTTGTGGAGGCAAGCAAAGCTGTCAAGGAGGTGACGGAAGGCGAGAATAAGGGACAACTTTCCTTCTTTGGGAAGTTGAAATATGGAATGAAAATTTCCATATTTCTTGAGCATTCATGGCCGGCATAGGAGTGGCCAGTATAGACCAAGTACACTCGTGTACTTTTCAGTAAGGCGCTCCAGGCGACGAGTTTGGAGTTGTTGCTCCTCCCGCTTTTGACATCGAATATACAGAAGCCGAAGCGCTTATCCTCAAGAAAGAAGAGGAGAAGAAAAGGAAGAAGAAGAAAGGTGGGAAAACCACCAAGAAGCCAAAGCGCTCTGCGCTGTCAGAGAAATCAGTCATGTCCACGAAGGGAAAACGTGGCTTGGTAGATAAACATGATGAGGAAAGCGCTTCCTCATCAAATGCTTCAGATTCTGACAAGACTTTAAGTCAGGATCTGGAAGCCGGTGCCTAAGCTGCACAGGATGAAGAAGGAGAGGAAGTTGATGCGCCAGGAGAGGACGTTGTTCGCATCGGCACTCTCAATTTCAATGACGGAGCGTCAAGATCTTCTGTGAACGAGGAGCTCCATGCTAACGCTCCCCCAACTCCTCTATCTCCCAAAGCGTCCATCCCAGTAGTGCAAGCTGTCAACAGGGAACTTTCGTGGGCTGAAGAGGAAATCTAGAAATTCTTTGGAGAATTCTCTCTACCTCCACCCGTACTGGAGGTTATGTCACGCTTCTTGAAGTACGTCCAAAGCCACAGCACCAACATCTACAAAGTTTGCCAGTTGGTGCGGGCTAACGATCCCAAAGCGTTGATCGAGGAAGAGGCAACGCACGTACAAACAATTCAAAGCTTAGTACTCGTAAGAACTCAAGCAAATTATCCTTTACATTCCTTTAGTTCTTTCAAAGCGCTTACCTTTAGTGTGTCCTCAAGAAATATTTTTCTTGATTATTGCAACTACTTTCTTTCTAGGTTAAACCGCATATATCCATAACCTAGCTTCGAGAATCCTTATCCCTTTACTTGTGATCTTCATTGTAAATGATTCTCATTTACGAAAACCCAAAAACCCCAAAACCAAGTCTATCGTGTTAGATTGAGTTGTAAGGTTGTAAAGTTTTTATAGAAAAGATTTGTTGTTGTAAGGTTTCTCGAGAGCCCGTGAAATATCTGAGAATTCAAGTGCAAGTTAGTTACTAGCCTTGAATCACTTCCCCTTGGAAATATAAAACAAGGGATACCGAGTGAAGGTATTCATCCCGTTGTGGATAAAGTGGACGTAGGAGAGGTGCTCCGAACCACTATAATTGTTTGTGTCTCTTTACTTTAAGTTATTTATCGCTTTGATTACTTGCATACACACACACACATTTTAAATATCAAGTTGGTTTTAATTGCAAGTAAAGCTTTAAAGTCTCACCACATTCCGCACATCCTTCACATGAGCGAGAAGCTTCGAAAGTATCACTAGCATTCGAAGTGTCTATTCGGTTAAAAGGACGAAAAACGAAAGAGAAGTTAAACACTTCTCAACACACGTATTTACCCCCCCTCTACGTGTGTTAGTCACTTTCGGGACCAACAATAATGATTACCTGAATGTCATGACCTCTGTTCTTGACGGTTGCATTTGCAGCTTTATAATTTATTTTCTTTTCTTGCTTTGATATAATTCTGACTTTCTCATTGGACAAACCGAATGAAACGGTTGTTTCGTCATTTTCGCCTCAACACAAATTTCACATTTATTTTGAGTGTTAACTTCATTTAACTTTAGTAAATCTAAGTTTACTAATCTCTTTATAGCATTTAGATTAACATATCTCAATCTACAATGCCATAAATCGGAGCACTCAAGCATATAAGAGGAAGTAGTAACACTTTCATTACTAACAACAGAAATTGGTACACGGCGCAGGGCCAATACATTAAGCTTGAAGAGACCATCGGTGAGGTAACCCTTACCAAGGAACTCTCCAAACTTCAACAAAACAAACTTATTGGACTCAAACACTAGCTTAAACCCCTTACTAACTACTATAGAGCCCGAAACCAAATTCTTTCGGATGTCGGGAACATGAAGCACGTTCTTCAAAGTTAGAGAATTTCCGGATGTAAGCGTTAGCACTACATCTCCAACTCCGACAACCATGGATGAAGCTTGGTTCCCTATGTTGAGCTTCCTCCCCTCAACAACTTGATAGGTAACAAACTTGTTCCTATCGGACACACGTGCGCAGTAGCGCCGGTGTCGATGAACCAACCTCCTTGCTTGACCACATTGTTGACCTCTTCAGAGACAAAAGCAGCCAGGTCATCTTTGACCCACTCGCCATCCTTCTCGGCGACGTTGGCGGCATGCTTCTTCTTCTTGTTCTTGGGCTTCTTGCAGTCCTTCACAATGTGCCTATGCTTGCCACAATTGTAGCAATCACCATCAAATTTCTTTGACGGTACCTTCGCCTTGCCTTTCTCCTTGGCATTTGGGCTATCACTGATCGCCCTACTTTTTAAGAGTAGAGAGAGAGCAATGATATCGTGTTTAATGATATCACCCTACTTTCTCCTTGGGAATGCTATGGCGTAAAAGTTTTAACTAGTAATCTAGCTATTTAACTACTATCCAAGCTACAAGATATCATGTTTTTGTGCTTTCCCAAAGATTAATGACAAATTAAAAATGATAAAATCAACTAGCAAACAAGTAACAAACGATAACAATCAATAAGAGAAAATATGGTTCCAAATATAATCCGACATTCACTAGAAGCATAGGTTTTGGGATTTGCAAGGATGAACCGATTTAATCTAATTCATATGGGAGTTCTTTATAGGATATACATCAACTCTTTTCTCAAAGCAATCAATGTAAGTGGATTAACCTATGACATCTATCTCCACTAGGTCTCAAGATGCATAAATTAACTCCAAAAAACCCAATTAATTATCTAGAAGCTCCTACTAGCAAGAATTACTAATATGGTGTGATTTGATGCCAAGTGTTATGAATTAAAGCCTCCTAAGCTTTTAACCAAACACCTTGTATGCACTCAATGATGGTCAATCAATCATACAATAAAATAAAGTCCCAAACCACAAGACATATGAATTAGAAGGCAAATCCAACTACAATACCCAAAAACCTATTAATCTAGATCATGTCTTCATATATTTGAAACCAAAAGGAACTTAGCTAAATATAATTAAAGAAAATAAACCATAAAAAGTAAATGAAATCATGCTTAAAAGATAGAGAATTCAATAAGGAAAAAGAATATGGTCTTGAATCTTAAATCCACAAAGTATAGCTTCAACAATCTTCAAATTACTAAAGTAGAAAGAGGGAAAATATATTTAGGGTTCTAAGAATATTAAAGTATGAAAAAGATATCCAAATGGGGTGAATTTTGGGGTTAAATACATCACAAATCGATTTTGGGTCGAATCGGGGTGAAACGGGACGAACCGGGGCGAGTTCGGAGGGCGAGTTTGGATGAGCCGAACTCGCCCCTTAAGTGCACTTCTCGCCGAACCGGCGGTCTGTGGGAAGGGGAGCCGGCGGTCTGTCAAACCGCCAGCCAGACTGCCGTCTATGCTGCCAAATTAGGTGGTGAACCGGCGGTTTGATGTTGGTTCCCGGCGGTTTGACAAACTGCCGGCCAACCCGCCGGTTTTCCTTCTCTTGCGCAACTTCACCGTTTTCGCTCGTTCTCTCTCGTCCGAACTCCGATTCTCGATCCGCTTTTTGCTATGGCTTCCTAACGAGCTCCTCTTCATCATAGAATGATTAATTTAGCCAAGTAGGTTCTCCATTATTCCTGAAACAAGCATAAAGAGACTCAAGAGAACGAGGAAAACATAAATGAAATCAAACTAGTGAAACTCTAACTATAGAACTTGAAATTCCACATTTTAAACACAAGTTTCACTCTAATAGAACTCGATTCTTCCTCGTTTCCGGCCCTCGATCCTTAGCTACTTGAATGCTCTTTCAAATTCTTACAAAATTGGATCGAAAACCGGGAAAAAATGAGAAAAATATAAAGTATGCTACAAGTTAAGAAACCCTAGCATTTCTACTCTTTAAGCACATGAATCGAGACTTAAACACACTCAAAACACACTCAACATGCACATAAAATACGTGTTAATCAATCACGCTTGTTGGAAGGGCCGCCTCTCTCCATCAAGTTAACCTTGGCATCAGCCGGTGCCTTCGGTTCGTCTTGATCGTGTACATCTAACTCGATGCGTAACTTCACAATCAAGTCTTCAAGAGTCATCTCCTTTTGCTTATGCTTAAGGTAGCTCTTGAAGTCCTTCCAATTTGGGGGTAGCTTCTCGATCACGGTCACAACTACGAATGCGTCTGGAAGGACCATCCCCTCAGCATGGACATCATGTACAATGAGTTGGAACTCTTGTACTTGTTCCATCATCGGTCGAGAATCGACCATCTTGTAGTCCAAGTACTTGGCTACAACAAACTTCTTTGTACCAACATCATCGCTCCGGTACTTCTTGTCCAACGCCTCCCATATTCCCTTGGAGGTGTTCACAGCAGAGTAAATATTGTAATAACTATCATCCAAAGAGTTTAGGATAAAGTTTTTACAAAGGTAGTCTCCACTACGCCAATTGTCGTAGAAGGCTCGAACATGGAAGTTCGCCTCCTCCGCACTTGGTACAGCCGGCTCATCTTCTGTTAGGAAGTTCGTCACTCCCAATGTTGTTAAATAGAACAACATCTTTTGTTACCACCTTTTGAAGTCGGCTCCTCCGAACTTCGGCAGCTTCTTGGCGGGTGGCATCACCCTCGGTGCCGAGTTCACTCCCAAAAAGGAGCCACTTGTGTTGAGCCCAAAGGCCCCCACAGTCGAGCCTACAAAGGCTCCAACAGTTCCACTAAATGTGGAACCAACAGTGCCACCAAATGTGGCACCAACGGAGCCGGTCGAACCGGAATCTCCGCTTGACAAAAATGGGTTGTTGAAAACCCACGAACTTAATGAAGGCATGGTCGAACCTCCAGTGTTTGAGTTCATTGCAGATGTTGTTGTAAAGCTTGGCAATGAAGCAGTCATTGTTGACGGAACAGTGGCGGACATTGTTGAAGGCACATTGGAAGACACTGTTGAAGGCACAGTGAAAACGGCAAAGGAGGAATCAGTGGAAGCTGCAGCGCTCGTCATCTTCAATCACGTCGGGATTGGCAATGATATATTTCGTCTTGCGATTGTTGGGAAATTGAGTATGTAAAACCATACCGGGCGTATAAACTAAAATTACAACGTAATAAGAAGATTACAAGCGAAACGGAAAAATCAAAATCTAACTACAGCCGAGTCAAGAAAAGCCCTCTTTCCACAAGACGAAATATGCCCCGGTAGTGCTCACGGTAATAGCGTATCGTCCCCACAGATAAAACGGCTTCATCTCTAAAGGTAGCAGCACCACAAATCGGTAGAGCTCCGGCGAACTAGAGTGAGGCGAGGAGATGAGCTCGAAAAATGACATAGGAAGAGAGGAATGCAGAAATATGCTTGTTGTTGGTGAGAAAATGTGTGTCTACAACTCCTTCATGCTTCCTATTTATATGCATCATCACTTAAGGGGATTTAAATGCTATAATGGCCATGATCAGCCATTACACGCCATTAACCAGCCGTTACACGGCAGTTTCTAGTTGTTGCAGGTGGTGGAGTAATGGCGGAGTAACAATCATTCTAGAAGCTTTCCGAATGGGCTGATGTTCTCATCACAGAGCTGGACACAGTGGCTTCCACATTAGCTCGCACATCGGCTAGACGAAGTGGCTTCCACATTATCCAATACATTACACATTGATATGTAATCAATATGGTTCCACTTCATTATATAATGAAGTAACCCTCCACCAAACCACAACTTTTGGACATTTATATCTCACTCATCGGAAATCAGTTTTGAGCATATAAATACACAACTATCATCTACTTCGAGAGTAGATCAATAATTCAATATTTAATTTAATAAATAAATTAAATATTAATTATTTACAACCAAATTTCCAACATTAATAATCCGTTTGAAAATTTTATGTAATTCATATTTCAATTTCAATAGAAATTGCTTTAAAAAAAATCTACAGAAGATTTTACAGGAAAGAACAAGAGAATATGTGTATATTTTTGCCATTGTAGGAGAAGTGTTACAAATATTGGTGAAAAATATCGGGGAGGATCCCCTGCTATGGTGATAAACACAGCACAAGATGCTGTGGGATGAAACGGCAGCGTTTGGCCATTTTAATACTTAGTTTATTTTTCATGTTATTGCATGCACTTTAGTATTTTTTTTTATATGTTTAATTAGTTCTTGATGTTGGGGTTGATATACTGAAAAGCATACTTTATGCTTGTATTATTAACAATTTCTTCCTGGTTTTGGAAATAAATATTCTGTCATATGTTTTGCATATTAATTCGTGTTATGGTTATGCAAATAAACGTCCGGCACTATATATTATAGATAATATGGTGTGGGTGGTCGCACGGAAGATCATATTATCGGTTTCTTATATAGTTAAATGGTGTTCGCAACTGAAAGTAATCTTGGACGAATTACTTGTTAAGGTTGTAGTATAAGCTGGATAATAGTTGGTCTTGGCTATTAGCTTATACTGGTGCATACGATCAGAGTTGCGCTGAACGGGATCGAGGTGAGATAAATCCTTTTATACTGACTTATTAAGGATCACATCTCGGACGATTATTATTTCTTAATTCTAGTTGTCATAATATTCAATTATGTATTTATAATAATTATTGCTTTGATTTACCATGAGTGAGAGTTATTGCAACTCAAAGAATCTCCGTATCTTGGGTAATAATATTATAAATATGATAATTAATATTATAGCTAGAAATCGTGTCTCGGTGCGCCGAGTTGATGATGTCCCCTTGAGGCGTTCTAAGGATTATTATATCAAAACCCTGCAGGTGGATTAAGTTCCGATATAATAATAAGGTCGAACGGGTACACTCTCGGAATAAGATATTAATTAATTAGAGCAGTCAGTAACTTAAATTAATTAATGGACATGCGATATCTTAAACACGGGAAATAATATAATTCAAAGAGGAGCCCGGTATGTCATAATTTGGGATTGGACGGCGATGCAATATTATTTTACTATAGTGGAAAAACTATAATATTAATATAATTAAATAGAGTATTCGGGGCCAGAGAATACTTGGATTATTTAATTATATTGGAAGGCCCTGTCCAAATACTTGGCCCATTAGCCTTGGCCCTAACCTCTCCAACACTCTACCTCTTATTATAAATAAGAGAGAAGTATAAATGTTCATGAGGGGATTTTATTCTCACAGAAAAGAGAGAGAGGGGCGGCAGCTTCTGGGAGGCACAGAGAATAGATTTCTGCCCACTCAGAATTTCTCTGGTTGCTAGGGAATACTCCAGAAGACTTCGGGGTCGACGTGAAAGAGCCAGATCTCGTGTGCAGAGATCTGGTGCGTGGAAGATCATTTCCTCGACTCAGAATTCCACCGGTGATACGCAAGCAGGTATATATATGATTTAGATCGGTTTCCGCTTTCAAGATCTGAATTCATATGTTAATAATTATTGTAATTAATTAAATCTACATCCGAGGGATCCCAGATCCAACACTTGATTCATATTGTTGGTATTTTTCCGCTATAGATTAAATTGTCTCATCATTGTTTTTATATTTATTTAATTTTCAAGTGATCATTTCCATAATTAAGATTTGTTAGAATAAATATAATAATTAAATTACTTAATCTTATTTAAATTGGTTAGTTAAAATTTTAAAAATAATTAAACACTATAGATGGCTACTTAAAAATATTAACCAATGTATTTCAAAAACTATTATTAGCCTATGAACTGAAAACACAAAATTATAAATTTATAAAATATATTATGAAATGATTAGTTCAAAGCTAGATAAATATATGAAAACTAATGATGAAGTAACCAACTATAATTAATAAAAATACCAAATTAACAGTTATAAACTACTAACAATTACGGTATAAACTAAAAATTAAAGTAAGAAATGGTAGAACATAACTAAAATAACTAAAAAATAACATTATAAATTTATAACAATGGGAAAAAAAAAAAAAAAAAAAAAAAGTTACTAAACGTCACCGTTTGGGGGAACAGCACGGTGCTGTGCATCACCCCCCACAGCAGGTGATCCAATCCGGAAAAATATGGTGAATGGTGAAGAAGAGTTGTTGGTTGGGAAGGGCGTGTATGCATCTACAATTTGTTGATTGCTAAGTCATTATGTACTATTCTCTTAATCATCATCAGGGCGTGATTAGCATATCCGGGTCATGTACAAATTCGTATAATCAGGCTTCTTTTATTAACTAAAAAAAGCATGATAATTTACCATAGTACATCATAAAAAAATTAAAAAATGTTTGAGAGATTGAAACAAGATTAAAAATATTATAAAAAAAAAAGAACAAGAAAGCATCAAGGTGCAGCCGTGCACAGAGAAGGGAAAATTCGATTTTGTTTAAAAATGGGAGACACCCTTCTTGGTTACGGGTCGAGCTTTGATTGATGTTCAAGATGGAAGTTTCACCTTTAGGATGAATAATGAAAAGATGACTCTCTCCATCTTATGATATGATGAACAATCCAAATAAGCCAAACAAGGAAGAGTGCTACAAGCATGGCATCTTTGCTCTATCAATGTATGATGATCCATTTGAAGGTGTGAGAAAAAAGAGTGGACGAAATCAGTGAGAAGATAGTGACCAACCTTTTACTGACCTTATTCCAAGTTCCTTGAAAATGTAAGGTATCGTCAAGCCTTAGACATTAAAACAAATGCTTGTTGGGAGGCAACACAATGTTTTGATTTTGTTCTGCTATATTTCTTTCACTCTTGCATTTTAATACAATATTTCTTTTTCATATAATAGTGATAAATAAATGAAACAAAAAGAAAAAAAATGAATGAGAAGCTTGGAGTCGGAAAGCATTGGAGTAGAGTTTGACCTAGTAGGTAGGAATATATAGGACGACTAGTAGGTTTAGGACCCTAACCGTAGTCCTTATTTGTCTGTTGAGATCATGCGCTATCTTCTCCCGAATGGCCAGTTCCGTCTGTTTCATCGGATAAAGGTCGGCGTTAATTCATTTGGTTGACTATATGTGGACACTTAGCCGAATGTTGATCTGGTAGCCCGATAGGAAGTTGGGCTTTTAATATATTGATGGGCTGATAAGGTTATTCAGTCAGACCGTTTGCCAATTACTCATAAGTCATTGGGCCCAGACCAACTGCCGATTGCTCATAAGCCATTTGGCTTGGGCCAATTAAACTGATTTTGCCCACTGCAAGTATAACAATTCGATAAATACTACACCTCATCAAATTATATTTTTTTCTAGCAAAATATCACTATAATATCATCTCAAAAGTACATAACATCATATCATAGTATTATTTAATGATTTTACTTATGATATGTACTACTATAAAGTATACCCATCGAATTTTGACGGGATACAAATAGATAAATTGAAACGCACAACTTGATGAAAATAAAAATATAATAAATGAAAAAAAAAAGGAGTAAAAACAATATGTAAATATGAAAATAAAATGGAACTTACCTATATTGAACCTCATAAAGACTTGATAGTTGCTCGTATGATGGTATGAGCGTTTTTTATTTTTTAAGTATCAACTGTTTCTGTTTGGGCTCAAGGCCCATCAATAGAAGTATTGGGCTCAAGCTCATTCTTTAAATTGTAAAAAGGGTTTAATTTTTTCAGTTAAGCATTGAACTACTTTTCTTTTTTTAATTTTCAATCTAATTGAACGAAGTTTCTAGAAATTTCTTATGTCAAAAATATCTAACTAGAACAAGTGATGGCTGGTGGTGGCGGGGAGGAAATCAAGGTGGCCGTTTTCTATTTGAGGAAAGTTTTTTTCGTCTCTTAATTAACAAAAATATCCAAGTCCAAAACTGAAGGATCTACAGTTAATTATGGAGCACTAAATTACCCAAATAATTACGTTGCGGCTTATCATTATTTCCTATAGTACACGTGGAAGTCCCGCATTCATCGCCATCATTTTTTCTGCTCTTTTCGCCTCTCTATCTCTAAATATATGGCCACCTATACATCCTTGCTTCTCTTCGTAATTTAAATTCATACTCCACTCGTCCCATTTAAATTGACATGTCTCATTATTTTATTTTATTTGATTAATGCACATTATTTTCATATATAATCAAATATTTTTATACTTTCTTCGTTCCGTCCCATTAGTCTCATATATTGGATATATGTAAAATATAAAATATTATTCTAACACTAATGAAGCGGGACAGAGAGCGTATTATATAACTGATGTGAATTATTAAGCAGCGGTATTGGTTAGAGTAAATATATTCATATTGATATTAATATATTTTACGTTTCACAAGTTTCAGGTGGTCGGAGTACTATTTACAATAAAATTAAAAAAGTTATTTTCTTCAAAAGCATTTGTCACGTAACGAGTAAGAAAGAGAAGTGGGGATAAAGAGTTGTTGTATTTGGTTTAATGACATATTTTGTAATTTAAGAGAATTCATAAATGTTTGTTATTATCGCGTGCAATTTCTATTTTGTATATGAGACTAAAACTATGAGACAATCAAATATGATATATTCTCTCTGTCTCATTGATAAAGAGTCAATTTTATTAACATTAATATAATAATATACTTAATTAGTGAGCTCCTTAATTAAGTAATTGCTCCTAAATTTATAGAACGGATAAAATATTAATTTTGGAATCTTAATTTAGCTAGTTAGGTGGTCCAAGTGTAACCCCATAGCATAACTATTGCAACAAATTTACCATCCTCTCATTTTCTTGCAGTTAGATTAAACTATAGCTGCTGATTAATCTAAATGTAAGGAGGCACTTAGTTTGTATGACATGATAGATGTGAGCTAGTACTTGAAAGATCTCATTATAAACAAGTTTAGAGTTAATGATCGAATAACCTATTTATTTATAAGGTGCTTCCTATTAACTACCCTTTTAAAATTTACACATGTTAAAAATACCCTCATCTAAACGATACATGTATAATCTACCCACTTTGATTAATATAAGGTATTGGGCCCACTATGTTGCGCAGAGAAATGATATGCTACTCACCTAATGATGGGCACCTTCGTCGGTTCTTTGATTTGATAGTATTTTGTTCGATTTTTTCGATTGTTTTATGTTCTAATCTCATAGAAATTAATATAGAATTCATTAAATCTACAAAATAAATAAAAATCAAAGCTCGATTTATTTTTTTCCTTCTAACATCGAAAAATGAGTAATAACACAAATCGAGCTTTGATTTTTATTTATTTTATAGATTTAATGATTTTTATATTAATTTCTATGATACTAGAACATAAAACAATCGAAAAAATCGAACAAAATAATATCAAATTGAAGAAACGACGAAAGTGCCCACAGAGGTGCCCACCATTAGGTGAGTAACATATCATTTCTCATGTTTTGCATATTCTGCCTTTAGAAGTAAGATGTCGGGACTCGATGTGTGTGTGCATCTTTTGACCACAATTAAACATTCGGAAGAAGACAAAAAAAACTTTTAAACCCTACACCACCGCTACTTCCCTCACACCCGGTGGCAACTTAATTTTTTTTTTTTGCCCCACCGGCGACAAAGTCGCTCTCCCATGCCCTACCGGCGACACCCTACCAAACTTTTGCTTTGTTTAGAGTGTCTATTCCTCACAATTGCTCCTTTGTGATATAAGAAATGATTCAAGATAATTTAGACTGAATGAGCTTTTCGAATGAAAATTTAGAGTGAATGAGTTTTTTCAAAATCAAAATGAGATACTGTGAATTGAATTTCAGATTCCATGTATGGTGAAGATTGCTCACATAGGATACCCTGCTTCAATTGAATAATAACAAACCAACAAAATTCATTACTTTAGTAAGATTGTCATGCATGAGTCGAGTCGATGGACCCTTCTTTGTTAAATTAATGAAAGCAATTGAATCAACACTTTCTCGGACATTGTGTAATAAAAAATTAAACTTTATGTATTAAAAATAATAAAAAGGGTAAAAATCACATAGTCTTAGAAAGAGGATAGAAATGCCATGCAAATTTAAAAAAGAGTATTTAAAAGTATTAACACTTATTTATATTTATGCATATCCTATTTACCCATTAGTGAAAACCTCCTGAATGTCTTTGGTTAAATTATCAATATTGAGTTAATAGGCAAATATATATTACAAATTTGGACAAAATTTGCAATTTAAACACCTCACTCAGAACATTTCAATAATTGCTTTACCTTTTCTTTCACAACAATTTTGACACCTTCGTCTTTTCTTTCAGCTTTGGAACGAGTCATTCTAGAGATAAAACAATGTCGTTTCATGGCCAATTTAATCGACTTTCGCTTATCAGAGTTAAACTTTAGGTTATGGAGGGAGATCAAATAGAAATGAATCTCCCTGTGTTAACTAAAAATAAATCTTGACCCTCTATTTTTGTAATCAACGGATATAATTTGTTCATGATTTATTGCAATTTCTAATACTTCTTTTAATTCTAAAGGATATTAAAGTAATATTCTCTAGACTTGTAACCGTCAAATGCTTAATTTGTGGGACGTTACTTTCTTTTTATTTTTTTCCTTTTCCAAATGTTTTATGCTTTGAGGTGCAGTAATAAGTGGTATATATTTCCAAAGTCCGCATAAGATTGCTACACCCATGTACATTTTATGAAAATCAATATTAATGTGCTATATATATATAATGAACAACAACAATGTAATTACTTAATAAACTATAACCAATATTATTTACATATATATATATTATTATTTTCAATTTAATGGATAAATGAATAACATAATATGTACTTTACGTTTTTGTAAAGACACGTGGAATGACAATATTTGGCTTTTGTTTTAGCATTTTTTGTAATTCTGTGCCTTCATTTTTCACCAAATTAAATTTACTAGTCCCTTTAATAATAGCACCATTCATGACTTTCCAAATACTCCAACAAACACATTGCCAAATATTATTCATGAATCATGATCTTCCTCTTAGTCTTCCCTCTTTAAAAGCAAACAAATTGAACAAAATAACTTCTAAGACTATTGGAGCCCACTATTGAGAACTCTAGCCAACCAACACACAATTTCCAAATGTCATAAGAAATATTAAAATAACACAATAGATTATCAATATCCTCACACGTCATTTTTCTCAATCTAATTTTGGACAAAATAACCTAAGGGGTGGGTTATATAGAAATCAAGTCCTCCTGTGTTAACTAGAAACAAATATTGACCATAGATTTGTTAACTATGTACGCTGGAGATTGATTGAGTTTTAAAAAGAATATTATAATTTTATATTTAATTACTAATCAGGAGGATATGGTGGTAATTATGGTTAACGAATATATGGATTCCGCTAAAGTCACGGCTATTTATTCTCATTCACGTATTTTGGTAGTTTATTTTATTATTTAATCACCGCATAGCATTGTTAAAAACGATAATGACTTTTTTCCTTTTTAATATATATTGATAATCATTTTAACAATTGTATATCGGAGTACAACTTAAGCCATTGCATACTATGTCAAATGTTTAAATAATGCTTGTGTATTGCTTTCTAAATGTCATATCATTGCATATTGTATAATAAATTATTGCACAATACTGTAATAGCATGCAATATAAATTATTGCACAATATAATTGTTGTTATTGTATAATATATGACAACTTATTGCATAGTATTTTATATTGAATTAGCATGCAATAAAAAATTATTACACAATATAATTTTTGTTATAGCATATTTTTGGACAACTTATTGCTTATTGTATGATAACTTATTGCATAGTATATAAATTATTATTGCACTATATTTTTAGCATATACGTAAATTGTTGCATATTATTATTATGACGTATAATATAAATTATTGCACATTATACTTTTTGGTATTGCATTTGCATATTATACGTATAACGTATAATGTAAATAATATTGGTTATAGTTTATTAAGTAATTACATTGTTGTTGTTCATTATATATATATAGCACATTAATATTGATTTTCATAAAATGTACATGGGTGTAGCAATCTTATGCGGACTTTGGAAATATATACCACTTATTACTGCACCTCAAAGCATAAAACATTTGGAAAAGGAAAAAAATAAAAAGAAAGTAACGTCCCACAAATTAAGCATTTGACGGTTACAAGTCTAGAGAATATTACTTTAATATCCTTTAGAATTAAAAGAAGTATTAGAAATTGCAATAAATCATGAACAAATTATATCCGTTGATTACAAAAATAGAGGGTCAAGATTTATTTTTAGTTAACACAGGGAGATTCATTTCTATTTGATCTCCCTCATATATATATATATATATATATATATTCATTAATAATTGTAACTTTATATCTTGAAGGTGAATGAAAATATGAGCTCCAAATCTATATCTATATATATATAAAGAGGGAATCCTTAGTGGCGATTTTGTAAATATTATCAATTTGAAGGTTCAAGAATAATAATTATGTTTATGAATTAATTTCGCATTTCGCATGTGGCATGCGGTTATGCATCAACAACCTTTCTTTTCCATTTTGGTTCTCTTTCTTTCTATTTTTTTTTTTTTCTTTTCTTCCAATTTTCTTACAGTTTTGATGTAAATAACACATATAATATGCATCTTGAATTAAAGATTATAAAAAGATCTTTAAATTGATATATAATATGTTAAAAATAGAATAAAAATGAATAAGTTATAATCATTTTAAATTTTGAGGATGAAATTTATAAGTATAGTACGTGTATTTATATGATGGAATGGATTTTGTTTATAATTAACATATCTCCCACGAAAGGCATTCGGGCATTTGGGCTCTCATGTAGTATTCACTTTAATTCTAATTGTACTTTTGTTATTAAACATAAATACATTAAATTTTGTTACGAAGTAGTATTACATTGCAGAAGGTATTGTTTATTATAGGAATGTCCCCTATTCATCGTTGACATTTTTAATGTGCCTATAATTGATGTGTCAATGCATTTTTTCATTTATAATTTGGTTTTGTTAGTATGGTTTATTATTTTTTTAAGGTATATTAATAATAATTTTCCTTAAATATACCACAGACACGTCAACTGTGTCCACATTAAATATGTCCACAGTAGGTAGAGGATCATTCATCTTGCTTCTTAAATAATTACTATATGTTGATTAACAATTATAATTTTACTATTGTTTTAAAAATAATTAGTATTTGCTTATCTGAAATTATGATTTTGATCTATGTTATTTTTTTTTGGAAATTCTCCAAACTTGGGGCAATTGAATAAGGATCTGCACATTGATCTGTTCCATATCAAATTATATTAATTTTAAAATTTATAAAGATTGAATCCTTTATTTATGATAATTGACATTTTAATTCATAACAGTTGATACTTTTATTTACGAGAGAATTGACATTTTGACAAAAAATAGTAGAGTAATAGTATTTTATTTCTCGACAAGTGGAAGATGTTATCTTCACTCATAAGATGTAATATAAATAAATGCAAGACTAAACAATTACGCGTTGGATTAAAAATTTTGAGCGTAAAAAAATTGACAATTTTATTCATGATAGTTGACATTTTATTTATAAACAGTAACACTTTTGTTGAATTTTTTTTATAAGGGCACGTGGGATGGATGTGGTGCAACCCAAATTAAAATCCAACCGCATGATAAGGCCCAATTGACCCAAGGTTTTATCATTTGTGGGAAAATACATAGATTAAACAGACTCAAGTTTTTATCATTTGTGCTCTTCAAGATAACTCATGTTTATTTTTACCTTATCCCACCTTATCATGTCTACCATACCGAACAAACCCTAAAAGAATAATCTTAATCTATATTTGGAATGACAATTTATTTAAAATAATTATTTTCCGCGCGATGCGCGGGTGCAATACTAGTATATATAAAGAGGGAATCCTTAGTGGCGATTTTGTAAATATTATCAATTTGAAGGTCATATATTATACAAGTATTTAGCCGTTAATTGTATTTTTTTAAAAAAACATAAAAAATCCTTCCTCTTCTTCACGTTTTAAAAACGGATGAATAATTGTAATCATGACACCATTATCCATCTATGAATTAATATATTAAATTATTTTAATGCTATATGCTTCATTTAATTAACTAATTTAATTTATAATCGATTACTTTAGATGAAGTTTATTAAGTCTAATTAGAGTTTATAAGTTTTCATTTAGGATTTATTCATTTCAAATTAGGTTTATATATTTTAAATTAGAGATTGTGAGTTCAATTAGAATTTAATGAAATAATTAAATATGTTATGTTCTTAAAAATTATTTTAAAAAAAATAGATTATATGTGTCCACTGTATGAATATATATAGAGATTCGAAAATATATGATCGATGCATTTATATATATCCCCAGCATTCTAATTCTAATCAAGGAGTTCTAATATTTTCATGCAATCATGTAGTTCTAATTATAGTTTTTTTCATTCATTTGTTTATATGATAGTTAGTTGTTTACTATTTTAATCATCATAATTTGTTCAATTCCTATAACAAAAGGAGAGAGAGAGAGAGCCGTAGAGGATTTAATGAAAATAAAAGTTTGAACATACCTAGAGATTCATTTCATTAGTTATATTATTAATATTTTTGAAGTAAATACTCAAATACATAAGAAATTCATAGCAATTTCATTGCTTATATTATTAATATCTTTTGAAATAGATACTATACTCAAGTTCATAAGGAATTTTAGAAATTTAGAAGTTGTTTAAGCTCAATCCTTTAAAATGCTAATATCACATAGACAATATCACGATTTATTGATTATTATATACATAGAGAACAAACTATGTATTAATTATATATATGTTTGGCTAAGCTTATTTAAAAGAGCTTATAAGCACTAGATAAGTATGTTTATCTCGGTTTATACAGTGTTTGGTATCCGAGAAATATAATCTCAACGGCCCGTGAAATTACTTGGGCCCGGACTAAATTCACTGTTACACTTGCATATACTATCTCGCCTCTACCCTGTCACAAGTCGTGATAAGTATTGTTCAATTTTAATTATCAATTTTTTATATTTCTTATCCCAACTTATCTATGTTTGTACCAAACACACAATATATTTCTTATCCCAACTTATCATACTTTTTTTTATCTCAACTTATCACACATTTTCTTATCTGTCCTTTTCTCGGTATTGCTACCAAACGGGCCCTAAGAGCTTATAAGATGTTAAAAATAAGTTGGGGTGAAACTTATTTTTAATCAGCTTAGAAGATCTTATAGCTTATTTTTTAGGAGCTTATTTTGCAAACACATTTCTAGAGCTTATAAGTTGTTTTAATGAGATTATAAGCTGTTTTAAGGAGCTTACAAGCTTAGCCAATCACCCTCTTAATCGAAGAAGCGATCCATGTGTCGGAGTTGGCTGAAGATTAAAATTAGTAAAAGGAATGATAAATGATAGATATTCTCTGCACATCGTGCCGGTGCAATACTAGTTTTTATATAGTGAAGAAAACATAGAATTGATGAAAAAGAAAGCAAAAATAATCTTGTATGGTATGTGTGATTAATAATAGTATTGCGTATTGATCGATCTTGTTTTCGTAGGCAATTAATGAACGTTGACAAGGAATAAATGAACACGAAAATAATAGAACACAAGGGATTTACGTGGTTCGATCTACCGGAATAGATCTACGTCCACGGAGCAAAAAAGAGAGTATGGATATTATTGCTAGTATGTGTGTGTTGTTTACAAGATTGTTCTCCCATCTCATTATATTCTAAACCCCTATTTATAGCTAATTATAAGGAGTTCGACTATAATACAAAGTCTTCTCCTATTTGGACTCTTTGGCTTGACCATCTTCTTAGGGATAAACACCGAGCTTCTATATCTCTCTTGGAGCTTGAGTTGTAGTGGATGTAGGAGTCTTGGTTGCCTTGGTGAAGAAGTCTCTCTTAGTTGGGCCGAGCTGCGTAGGCCGAGCTTAACTGTTGGGGCCCAATTGTATTGGGCCTGATGCTTGGGCCTAGGAGCTAGGCCATATCCTATCACATCCCCCCCCCTCCCAAAAAAAAAAGATGTAGAAGCGAGGGTATGATTTAGGGGAAATAGTGGAGGTAGGAGTGGTGTAAAGTATGTTACTCCGTCAAAAAGTAGAATTGACGAAGTCCACCACGTACCGCCTCTTTGAGACGAGGTCGGATAAAAGTGACCTGCCCCGTCAAAAATAGATTTGACGAAGTCAAGTTCGTATCACCCTGTTTGAGAATGAGGTTGGAGAATAATTGCCTTGCCCCGTCGAAAAATAAATTTGATGAAGTCAAGTTCGGCTCGTCCCGTCTGAGAACGAGGTTTATATTTTGCCGAAGACGAACATGGGGCGTCAGTTACTTTAATTAATGCGCTGGTTAGAATCCCGATAAAGTAAGGCATGATTAGGCGACGTAGGGGAATGTGAAAAGGCGAAAAGTTGATAAAACTTCTCTCATACGACATTTCTTCACACTTCCCACAATTTCAAAATCTTCCGATTTTCATTTTCTCTGCCGTTCGTGATTTGCAGCGCCGCCGCTCATTTTCCGTCGGAACCCTCCACATCTTTCATACAAGTAAGTTAATCTTTATACTATGGCTTCTTCTTCTCGAGTCAGTGATGGCTGCGATGACGGGAACCGTAATGGGTTTGTTTCCCCATCGGGTTCTCCGGCGGCGACGTTTATTCCATCGCCGTTCATAGATGTGGAGGTTTTCACCGTAGATTCAGCCGTTGCTAGTATTCGTAGAGTCCGATTCCCTCCCGTAGGGGATTTCGGTAGGGTGAACGACTTTTCATCGACCTTAGATGCGTCGAAAATCAAAAATGTCGCGAGAAAATTTTTATTTTCTGATTCAGTTCTGCTCGTCGCTCCCCGTCCGGATGATAGGGCTTGTGCGCCTCCAGACGGATTCTTTCCCGTTTATGAAGATTTTTTAAACTGCGTTCTTCGTCTTCTCCTTCCTTCTGTATATGCCGATCTACTACGGAAGTTCGGTATCTCTCTAGGACAAATAATGCCGAACTGTCGGTCTTGGTGCCGAAGCTGGTCGTTTCGGCCATCCGCTGACCTTAGGGTTGATCCTTAGGTTTTTCCAATTAAAACCTAGTTCGTCAGGATGGTATTACCTCTCCCCTCTTCGTGGCTTCAGAATAAAAATGAAGTCTAAAAATGCGAACTTGCAGACGAAATTCTTCTTCTGCAGATCTGAAGAGGTCCCTCAGTTTGTTTGGAATATGGATAAACTAGAGGATCAAGCCACCGAAAAAGAGTTTGGTGTTCTTGAGGTAAAGTTAAGGGAGCTTGGCCTCGTTTCCACAGAGTATAGTGAGGCCGAGCTCGCTTTACTGGGGCTAAGCCCTTATGATCCTACTTCCATGGTGGATCTCGCGGAGGGTGAGACCCTGTGCTATGTCTCGTGTGACGTTGGTTCTTTTGTATGCGTTCTAACCCCCTCTTTTTTGTCTTGCAGTGAACTTCTTGCAGTCAAAGTCTAATAAGTCCAGGAAAAGGCTGAGGCTAACTGTGGAAGGTTCGATTACGTCCACTACCCTCGTCAGAAAGGACCCTGGAGCTGGAGGTGGGGCAATCCGGTCCTTCCGGCTCTCCGTTGCTGGACTTACCTCTTCAGTTTGCCCCATGTCAGGGCAATGAACCACGTGTTGAACCTGACGTGGTGGTTGTTGGGGAATTGGGTGGTTCCATTGTCCGCGGCAAATCATTGAATAAAGTGTCAGGGTCGCCGAAGTCGCTTGCCGAGGTAATCCACTATTTGTGAAATACTTTATATTTATTGCGTGACTTAATACTGAGTATTATTGCAGCGGGCCAAGATGATGGTCGCTGACCTGGCAACCGAGTATCGGAAACTGGCTCGGGAGCTAAACCAGGCGAAGGTGACTAAGGACGACTTGGCGAATAGGGCTGCCACCGCCGAAGAGAAAGCCAGAGAGGCCGAGAGGAGGGCGGCTGAGTCAGTAGCCGTGGTTGAAGCAGCTAAAGCTGAAGTGGCCATACTGAAGGCCGAAGTGGCCTCGGAGAAAGTGAAGGCGGCTGGTATCAAGGCCGAAGTGTCGTCCTCCCAAGGGGAGGTACTTCGCGCCTTCGCGGATAGGCTATTTCTGTCAGGGAAGTTTTCCGAACTGGTGGCTGAGCTGGCGGCAGTGCTGAACACTGTCGTGAGAACATAAGTCATTGACGAGGTTACTGGTGATTATCCAGACTTGGACAAATCCAAGTATGGTTATGAGGTGGCATCGCCCGACGTCCTGCTTCGCGATTACGCGGCGGTGTTGTCGGAGTTTATGGAGGATTTCCCTGTAGTAAAGGAACTCACTTTGCTATCCACGGTCCTTACTGCCGAAGCCATCTGCTCCTGCCCCATTGACAAAGACCCGAAGCTCGAAGCTGCAATTGTGAGCTTGGCTGAGGTTAGGGTTCCAGAGGAGCCGGTGAAACGGGCACTGAGGAGGAGCCGAAGAATGCCGAGGCCGAGCCTCAGCAAGGAGATGAAAATCTTGGAGGGGTCAGTTGATCCTCTCAAGTTTTTTTTTTTTAGATCCTTGTAGTACGTCGTCACTAGGATGGCGCTTTCTTTTGCCGAAATGGCTTTTAATGAAATTCCAACCGCTTTCGTACTTTTGTAGTCCTCTCCTGAACGTTTTGACGCTTCTCCATGGGTTGAACAAATTAAACAATTAACACAAACTCTCGAGGTTAAAGAAGCCGAAACCCTTCACTGGAAGGGCAAAGTTGGCCACATCCAGAATGAGGCCGAGGTGAAGCTAACTGCGGCCCAAGAGAAGTATGACAAGCTGTAAGCTCGGTTTCTCGAGCTCAAGGAGAAGCTGGAAATAGCAAAGGAAGAAGCCGAGCTGGTCCGTGAAGAACACGCGGAGTACGAGGTAATTATCCACCGAGCTGGTGGGTTCACTATTTCTGACGTGGAAATGAGGGTGAAAGAGCTCATGACTCGGTGCAAGGGCTACAGAGGGCAATATGGCGCCAACTCCTGGAAGCTTCAGGAACAAATGGACGAGCTGAAGCAAATAGCTAAACTGTACAAGATAACCCTGGCTCGCCGTCCCAAATTGGCTGCTCGACTTGCTTCCCAAGAAGTCGGGCCCTCAAGTTCGCTCAATTCCGGCTCCAGTTCAAGGATTGTGGATCATCATCCTCGTGAATTCTTGGATCGGGAATGGGAGCTGGCAGTTTCACGGGGCCGAAGCCGAGGTCAAACTAGTAGGGCCCGAGGTCGATGAGCAGCAACAGGGCGAGGTAGAGGTAGGGATAAACTTAGTGTAGATGATATTTTGAACTTTAACCCCAGTAGGGATTTTGCCAGAGATTGGCTTAGTTTCAGTAAGCCTTCGGGCTCTAGACCTTCGGGTTACACTTCGTCTTGATGTAATTGTACTTTTTCCTTTTTATGAAACAAAATGGAAATTTATGTACTTGTTTTCATCCTCGTTTTTAACTAAGGTAGTTTTTCTTGTTTTAAACGAAGGTAGGCTTTAGGTAGCTTGTCCTCGTTATAAGACGAGGATTAGCTTTAGATAGCTCGTCCTCGTATGAAATGAGGATTGGCTTTGGGTAGCTCTTCCTCGTCATAAGACGAGGATTGGCTTTAAGTAGCTCTTCCTCATCATAAGACGAGGATTGGCTTTAAATAGCTCGACTCGTCATAAGATGAGTTTAGGCTTTAAATATCTCGTACTCGTCATAGGATGAGTTTAGGCTTTGAATAGCTCGTACTCGTCGTAAGACGAGTTTAGGCTTTAAACAACTCATACTCGTCCTGAGACAAGTTTAGGCTTTAAGTAGCTCTTCCTCGTCGTGAGACGAGGATTGGCTTTAAATAGCTCTTCCTAGTATGAAATGAGGATTGGCTTTGAGTTCCTTATTTGTCGAGAAGTATCGATAGGGGTGGTCCCCTTACGCGCGTTTGAATTTTACCCCAGTTTTGGGGTTTATTTATCCTCTAAAGGATATTAAGTTACCCTCGTCAGGGTTTTAGAGTAAAAGGGCGAGATAATATGCATAAGTGGAGTAGTAATATTCATAAATGCAAAATGAAGTATGCAAAACCAAACAAATTAAAGGAAAAATAAAGACTTTATCAACATAAAAAATGAAGTTCGAAAGAGAACAAAAATCACAAGACGACCTGACTCGTGACCTAGACGAACTAAATGGACTTAAACATTACTCTCAACCACTTATGCAAAATATCTCTTTAAATGAGTAATGTGCCATGCACGGGGTATTGGCTCACCGGACAAGTGGGCAAGCTTGTTCCGTAGGGCCGAGGACTTCTTCAACTCGGTAGGGTCCTTCCCATGTGACTTCTAGCTTGCCAAGCCTTGCAGCCTTGCTGACTTCGTTATTTCGAAGAACGAGGTCGCCTACTTGGAACTGTTGGTACTTGACTCTTTGGTTGTAATACCGAGCCACTTGTTGCTTATACTTAACTTCTCTTATGTAGGCGAGCTCTCATTTTTCTTCTAACAGATCCAGGTCGGTTCGGAGACCTTCTTCATTGTCTTCGGCTGAAAAATTGATAGTGCGAGGGCTCGGCAGGCCGATCTCTACCGGAATCATTGCTTCGGTTCCGTACACCAAACTGTAGGGTGTTTCTCCGTTCGAGTTCCGGGGAGTTGTGCTGTAAGACCACAAAACTTGGGATAAGTTTGCTGCCCAATTTCCTTTGGCTTTATCAAGACGAGCTTTAAGTCCTTCGATGATCATCAGGTTGGTGACTTCGGTTTGGCCGTTTGCTTGAGGATGAGCTACCGAAGTGAACTTTTGCTGAATATGAAGCTCTTCACACCATTCCCTGAAAGTTCTGTCTATGAACCGCGTTCCATTGTCCGAGACAAGGATATGGGGTACGCCGAAGCGGCACACTACGTTCTTCCAGACAAAGTTAAGGGCGTTATTGCTCGTGATTTTTGCCAAGGGTTCGGCTTCTACCTATTTGGTGAAGTAGTCGATGGCGACGATGAGGAACTGGAATTGGCCGGGAGCTTTATCTAGCGGGCCGACGATGTCTATTCCCCATTGCATGAATGGCCATGGTCTTTGCATGCTGGTGAGGTCGGTTTGTGGTAACCTCGGCACAGTCGCATCTATCTGACATTTCAGACACTTTTTGACGAGGTCTACTGCATCCTGGAACATCGTAGGCTAATAGTATCCCCATCGCATGACTTTCTTTGAGAGTGCTCTGGCTCCGATGTGGCTTCCACACGATCATTCGTGTATTTCTCGCAGTGTGTAATCTGTCTGGTTTGGACCTATGCACCTTAGGAGGGGCTGGAGGTATGATCTTCTGTAAAGTACTCCCTGCTTAAGAATGTACTTCGGAGACTTGCTCAAGATTTTTCTAGCTTCGAGCTTATTACTGGGCAGTTCTCCCTTCTCCAAATAATTTCGAAGAGAAGTCATCCAGTTCGGCTCGTCGTCAGTTACTAGGTTGACCTCGGCTTCGTCTATTCTTCGGAGTTTGTCTTCTTCCACGGGAGAGCTTGTAGATGACGACGCCAATTTGCTTAAGGCATCTGCTCGGTTGTTTTCCCCCAAGGGATGCGAATCAACTCGAAATGCGAGAAGTATTGTTGTAAGGTCTTGGCTTTGTGGAGGTACTTTTTCATTCTGTCGCCTTTAGCCTCGTACCTTCCTAGTATGTGGCTCACTATGACTTGGGAGTCGCTGTAAAACTTGTACAACTCGTATCTGGAGAGCTTGAGCTAGACGAAGTCCGGCGATTAAAGCTTCGTACTCCACTTCATTGTTTGTTGTTGGGAAGTTGAACTGAAGTGCATAAGTTGTCTCCTGTCCATCTGGGCTGAGGAGTATGACACCTGCTCCGCTTCCCAAATGCCCCGAAGCCCCGTCCACATAGACTTTCCAGCAATCTTTAGGCGGTTCTTTCGGAGCTTCGGCATCGGTTTTGCTTGGGGAAGGTTCAGTCAGCTTTGGCACTTCTGTGAACTTAGCTTCCACCAAGAAATCTTCTAGGGCTTGACCTTTGATGGCTGGGCGAGGGCAAAAGGAGATCGTGTGCTCGCCGAGCTCAACTGCCCATTTGGCGATTTTTCCCGATGCTTCCGGTTTTGTCAGCACTTGTCGAAGTGGCAGGTCGGTCTGAACTTGTATGGGATGTGCATGGAAGTAGGGTCGCAACCTCCTTACAGCATTCACTAATGCCAACGCGAATTTTTCGAGTGGTTGGTACCTCGTCTCTGGTCCTTTCAGTGCTCGACTGATGAAATAAACAGGTAGTTGATGATGTCCTTCCTCCCTCACTAATACTGCACTTATGCCTTCGTCCGAGGCCGCGAGGTACAGATAAAGGGCTTCTCCTTCCTTTGGGATGGATAGGGTCGGAAGATTGGCAAGGTATTTCTTGAGGTCTTCAAATGCCGACCTATGCTCGTCTTTCCAATCGAACTCCGGTACTTTTTTCAGGATCTTAAAGAAAGGAAGTTGCTTTTCTGCGGCCTTTGACAAGAAATGGCTCAGGACGGCTAGGCAGCCCGTCAACTTGTGTACGTCATGAATGGTTTTTGGCACCTTCATTTCTTGGCCTGCTCGAACTTTGGACGGGTTGGCTTGTAATCCTTCTTTAGAGACCCAGCACCCTAGAAATTTTCCAGACCGGACCATGAACGTACACTTCTGAGGGTTCAGCTTAAGGTTTACCTCGCGTAGAAGATCGAGGACAACCTTGAGGTCGTCAACCGAAGTGGCTAACTCCTTACTTTTGACGACGATGTCGTCTACGTACACCTCTACGATTTTGCCGATGTGAGGTTCGAATATCTTGTCGACCATCCTTTGATAGGTAGCTCCAGCGTTCTTTAGTCCGAAAGGCATTTTCTTGTACGCGAAGACGCTGAAGTCTGTGATGAAGGCTGTCTTCGGTGCGTCTTTGTCACTCATTAAGACTTGGTGGTATCCTTTATACAGATCCAAGAAGCTGAAAACCTTATGGCCGACTAGAGCTTTGACTTTCTTGTCGATGTTGGGGAGGGGGTAGCAATCTTTAGGGCAGTGTTTGTTGAGATCAGTGTAGTCAATACACATCCGCCACCCTCCTCCTTGCTTCTTTACCATCACCGGGTTGGCAATCCACGTCGGATATTTGACCTCGAAGAGTATCTGTGCCTTCAGAAGCTGATGCACTTCTTCATATATGACTTGTCTTCGTTCTGCTGCAAATACCCGCTGCTTTTGCCGAACTGGTTTCACTCCCGGGTCAATGTTAATCCGATGTGTGATGATACTTGGTGAGACCCCGGTCATGTCGAGGGGTGACCAAGCGAAGACATCCCTGTATTTCCTTAGAAGTTGGACGATCTGCTTTCTGAGTTCGGCTCCACTAGCGAAGCCTACTTTGACGACCTTAGACGGGTCGTCTTCGTACAGTGTGACGTCTTCTACTGGCTCATCAGATGCAGACGATGTCTTTTCCAGCTCCAACTCTTGTTTCTGTAATTGCTATGCTTGTGGGTGCTGAGGTGGTCCAACACCTCATAGAGCAATTTGCAAGCATTCTTTGGCTCGTTTCTGATCCCCACGAACCACGATGACTCCTCCCTTTGAAGGGATCTTGATTGTTAAATGGTACGCCGAGCATATAGCCTTTACCGCAACTAGCCAATCTCTGCCCAAGATGATGTTGTATGGGGAATTAGCTTTGACGACGAAGAAACTCACCACTTTAGTGGAGGACATCGGATGTTTCCCCACCATAATAGGGAGTTGGATAATCCCCTCCGTGCACGTCTCTTGCTGTACGAAGCTCTTTAGGGGAATTGGTGCCGGTGCGAGGCATGCCTCTTCGATTCCTAATTTCTCAAAGCAATCTTTGAAGATGACACTCACCGAAGATCCATTGTCGATGAATACCCGCTGAACTAGCTTGTTGGCAATGACTGCTTCGATCACGAGTGCATCTTGGTGAGGTATTCTTTTTGGCACCGGGTCTTTCTCAGAAAAGGTGATGGCCTTATCCTCTTATGGGAAGGCTCATCAGTTTAGGGACTTCGGGCCTCGGCCTTGAGTGAGGACTTTGTTGTACCTTGGGGGAGCCCTGTGATGGCAGTGATGATTCCATCGAACTGAGGTTGGTCCTCGTCCTCGTCATCATCTTCGCGCTTCGGCTTCTTATCAATGTGGGGGTTGCAGTTGTTCCCTCCCTTATTCGGCTTGCGCTTTCCTTTACCCTGAGGTCGGGCTTCATATTGGCCGTGGCTTTGGTACCTCTTAAGGGTGATGTCGCGCACCAATTGCTCTATATGCATAGCGAGGTTTCTGCACTCTTCCGTGTCGTGTCCATGATCTTCATGAAAACGACAGTACTTCTCCTTACTTTTGACAGAGGGCGAGGTCTCTCGAATAAGTCAGTGTGCAGTTCGTAGATCTCTGTCCTCGGCTTCGTCAACGGGGTGAATTGACTTTTCTCCTGGTTCTACCAAGGTCCGAGCCTGGACTCCAGGGGTGCACGCTGCAGCCTGTCGAAGGCACTTCACCGACCTTGGCCTCGGTCGTTCTGATCTTCCTTCTTCCGATCTGATTGCGCTTGTCAGCTTCGCAGGCTCTTGCGAACTAATCTGCTATGCTCCATAATTGCCTCGCAGTACGAGACTCATTCCTTACGAGCTCCTTGTACAGGGTGCCCGACTGGATAATGTTTTGGAAGGCCGAGATAAGGACCTCATCAGTTAGGCGATCGACTTTTAGACTTTCTTCATTGAATCTAGTCATAAAGTCGCTGATAGGTTCACCTCGCCTTTGCTTGATAGTAAGGAGATGTGCCGAAGTGGTTTTCACCTCGGCTTTCTAGAAAAATCTTCACTCGAAAGCATCCATTAGCTCATCGTACGACCAAATACTGTGAGGTGGTAGACTGTCGAACCACATGCGTGCATTGTCTACCAACAATTCTGGGAAGACCTTGCATATGTAGATATCGTCGCTGAGTCCTTGGTTGACCATGTTGTATTGATATTGGGATAGGAAATTCCTCGGGTCGCACAATCCATTGTATGGCTTGATAGGCGGGACTCTGTACTTATTCGGGATAGGAGTGTAAAGTATTCGGTTGGTGAAAGGGGTAGAGATCTTCCCGTACATGCCGAACCTCCCTCCTTGGTAATTGTCCTCGTTACGCCGAGGTGAGACAGTGTCACGCCGAGGTGAGATAACGTTGCGACGAGGTGAGATGAAATGGTCCTGTTGGCGATCGTCAAATCTCTTAGGGGGAATCCTGGCGTCCCATGCGCCTACGATTCTGACACTAGGGGATCTCTATCGCGGTTGCGATTTGGATGTAACTTCGCGCTCTCTATCATCACTGTGCGAAGGTTTGCCTTTTTCACGATTGTGAACCTTTTGTTGTTATGCGAATAGGAGAAAATCATGCTTATTATGTGCGAGGTACTCCCTGACAGCACCATCGAATTCGTCCGGTTGGAGATGGACGTTGTCCTCCCCCTGGCTGCTATTGTGACCTTCTCCTTCTGGATAGATTGGCTTGACATACTTATCCAACGGCGTGTGCTGAACGTGTCCGTCGGGAGTTTGGCTTCTTGCGTGTTCCTTCCCAGGTCGCCGGTGTGTTGCAGGATTCTGATCTTGCGCCTGGCTGGCCTCGGCTGCCGCAGTACCTTGCTCGGTTTGTTGATTCTCATTTTCCTTGTTGGCGGCGGCAGCAGCAGCGGTTGATCTTGTTGGCCTTGTCATGACGGCATATTACCCAGAAAACTTTTGATCGGAAATCATAAATTTCATTTTCCTATAGACGGCACCAGTGATCAATCTTGTTTTCGTAGGCAATTAATGAACGTTGACAAGGAATAAATGAACACGAAAATAATGGAACACAAGAGATTTATGTGGTTCGATCTACCGGAATAGATGTACGTCCACGGAGCAAAAAAGAGAGTATGGATATTATTGCTAGTATGTGTGTGTTGTTTACAAGATTGTTCTCCCATCTCATTCTATTCTAAACCCTTATTTATTGCTAATTATAATGAGTTCGACTATAATACAAAGTCTTCTCCTATTTGGACTCTTTGGCTTGACCCTCTTCTTAGGGATAAACACCGAGCTTCTATATCTCTCTTGGAGCTTGAATTGTAGTCGATGTAGGAGTCTTGGTTGCCTTGGTGAAGAAGTCTCTCTTAGTTGGGCCGAGCTGCGTAGGCCGAGCTTAACTGCCGGGGCCCAATTGTATTGGGCTTGATGCTTGGGCCTAGGAGCTAGGCCGTATCCTATCACGTATGAATTTTATAATTAAGGTATAGTATTGCGTATAAGTATAGATAAGTAACAATGAATAAGGTATGGTATTATTGTAATTAACTCAAGAATTGGTGTTAGCTAGTATTATTGTAATTATTTAATAAGTATGTATTAGGGATATAATAGGTAATTTACATTTTGCACACAAGCCTCTTTTTATAAGTATCGATAGATTAAGGTAGACTTGGAAAATATAATATATAGAATTAAGTTTTCGTTCTTGATATTGGATTCGAGCCCTTTTTTAGTGGGGTTTCTTTTCATATTTGGTATTCTAGTCTATTCACGTATAGTTCGTCATTATTGATGTGGGATGGATCTTCTTCTACTTTGTACTGGTATGTTTGAACTTTGTTAGGATTTCGACTTTCGAGTACCCTTGTACTTGCGTGTATAGTGATTTATTTTTTGATTTTTCAAAAAAAAAAAATGTTGATAAACAAATGAATTTTGCCATTCTATATCGGAGTATGTTTTATTTTAAGATGCTAGCTAGAATCATAAATATTTCACCAAAATTTTCCCCAAGGATGCAAATTCGAGGCGTCATAAATATTTAGCAATTCAAGACGAAACCCCAGCTCCATGTATTAAATTTTCATGTGGCATGCACTATTCATTTACTAATCAAAGCCAAAAAAATCCATTTCCTACTCTCTCTCTCTCTCGATGCCGCGAACGTTGTTGGTATTCTGCGTGGTTGTGCTGATATTCTGGGAGGTGGCGCCGCCGTGCGGCGGCTGCCCCTCCGGCGGCGGCGGTTGCAGAAACTGCATAGCACGGCAGATGAAGACAGGGTGCCCTCGGTGCGTGTCGATGATGCAGTGCATGGCGCGGTGCCTCTGGGGCGGCGCGTCGCGTTCCCGATGCGTCGAGAAATGCGACTGCGGCGGCGGGTACCCGCGGCTTGACGATTGCAAGAAGTGCTTGGCGCAGTGCAAGTGCAGTTGTTCGTCTTCAGCTTAGAATTATCTACTGTTTTATGTATTTATGAATCCAGCATAATTTATTTTCTATGAAAATATTTTAAGGTACGTAATTGTAGTTTCCTTTTTGACTTTCTGTGCTTTATTCAACTAAACTTCGACGGGAAAACCATAGTTTTCGTCCTCCTTCAATTTTCCCTCATGATTAATTGTCACGAAGAATAATATATTAATTTGAAGTCTAATAAAATCTATTTAAAAAAAATTGTTTTTTTCTACTAATTATTTACATATGTCCAAGTATTTAATTTCATGTGTATACCGTGGGAAAAAAATAAATGAAACCATTCTATAGTTAACTGATCTTATTTAATTGCTATTTTCTTTAGATTTTGTAGGAGCTAAATTACTTTTGTGTTATCCTGTTTCCGATTTTCTGTTATTTTTTCAAGAAATTATATCCTCTTTTTATTTATTAGTTGCATGACTCTGTCGTCTCTGAGCTATTGTTTTCTGAAGGAAACTAAGAATAATGTTGAAATTATAATTTTTTTTTGAGGGTATGTTGAAATTATAATTTATATGTATAAGTTAAAATGTTAAGACTATGCATATATTATATATATATTTGCATCTCGCGACCTTACAAAAATGAAATACAAAGAAAACCAAAGATATATAAAAAGAAAATAATATAGGAATTTGATAGGATAGGCCCAATGGCCCAGACCAGCTCGGCCCATCCAAAGGGAGGCCCAATAACACAGTCAACAAAGATCAGCCACCCACCCCATGATTTCTCAACCACTGCACAGGCGGACGTGCGAGAGCAGCAACATCCATGATCTCTCAACCACCCTTGACTGAAACTATCTATAAATAAGAGCTATTTTGTAAGAGGAAGGGGTGGGCACTGTACTATTTAGAAAAGATACCTGAATATACATATTCTCATTCTCCTCCGTGGACGTAGATCGACCCAAACGATCGAACCACGTAAATCCTTGTGTTCCCAGTCTTCTACAAATCTCTCCATCACTAAAACACTCTAAAATTGACGATCGATCACTGGCGCCGTTTGTGGGAAACGAAAGAATTTTGTGAAACCGATCAGCACATTTCGAGTGAAAATACGATGGTAAGACCAACCCGCTCCGCCACCACCGCCGCCGCTGCTGCCAAGGCGAAACAGAAACGGGCTGAACTCTTTTCCAATCCGCCTTATATGCCGGCCAACCAGGAAGAAGGTGACGTTAGTCAAGCTCAGAAAACTGCTTCCCAGATCCAACGTGACCAACAACCCATTCGCCGAACTCCTGAAGGCCACCTGGAGGATGTCCCATCTGGGGGTTCAGCTAGCGGCGACGGACCAGATCAAAGTGGCAGCCAACGCGGAAATACCGAACTCCAACCCGAGCTGGGAGACGCACTGAAGGCGTACCTGAACCTCCACGAGCAGGATTTTCGCAAGTTCGCCGATCAACACCGACAACAAAGTCAAAGCAAAGAAGACAAAGTCGAACCGTCACAAAGGCCATCCCTAAGTCTCCAGATCGTTGGAGACAGGGAGGCCGAAGTTCCCCAAAGGCGACAAAACAATCGCCGTAGAAACGATCGCGCTTCACCTCGGCGCGGTTCAACGTCACCTCGTCAAAACGCCTTTCCTCATCGGCGTGACGAAGGGAACGTCCATCAGAGAAGATTCGACGTTGAGGCCGAACTTCCCCGAAGGCGACAAAGCAATCGCCGCGGGAACGATCACGTTTCACCTCAGCGCGATCCGACGCCACCTCGTCAAAACGCCATTCCACCCCGGCGCGACGACGAGAACGCCTACCAAGGAAGATTCGCCGTCTACGGTCGGATCTCGACTCCCTTCACTAATAGGATACTCTATACTCCCCTCCCGTCGACGTATAGAGTACCTCCTATCCCACCTTACAACGGAACCCAAGACCCCAGCAACTTTCTATCCCGGTTCCAATACAACATGATGAACCAGGGGTTGGCCGAAGACGTTTACCTGTGTAAAGTCTTCCCCGAGCTACTAGTGGACAACGCTAGGAGCTGGTTTGATAGCCTCCCTAATTGCAACGTAGGGTCATATGCTGACCTACTGGACGCCTTTGAACGTCGTTTCTTCCAAAAAGCCGAGGCAAAGATCAGCCCAGCCCAGCTCCTCACCTTAAAGCAAGGGCGGGGAGAAACGATCAGTGATTTTCTAGCCTGTTTTTATAACGAGAGCCTAAAAGTCGATCGTCTCTCCGACGACGTGCTTATCTCGGCCTTCCAAAATGGCATCCAGTCCGGAACTCTCTTCAGAGAGCTCGTAAAGGCACGTCCCGCGACCTCCAGGCAGCTATGGAAGATCGCCGACATATTCGCCGAAGCGGACGAGGCCGACCGGAAGAAACGGGCGGCAGATCGGCCCGAAAACAACGATAAGAGAAAAAAAGAGGAGCGCACTGACTTTGGGCAAGGCCGCCGAAGTGCCCTCGAAAGGTTACAGCGAGGACCCCTCGAGTCCCGCCTAGGACCTCGACCCAACCAAGACCGAAGTCAGTATACACCGCTGACAAAGTGCAGGGCCGAAATATATGAGCTCCACTCAGACTTGTTCGAGAAGCCATCGCCCTTATCCCGAGGTGGCTCGAAGCGCCGATCCAAGGAAAAATACTGCAAGCTCCACAATGACTATGGTCATGAAACTGAGGACTGCAGGGACCTCGCCTCGGACATAGAGCATATGGTGCGCGACGGTACCCTCAAACTGTACCAAAGTCGCGACCAGAAAGAGGCCCGACCTCAAGGAAAGGGCAAGAGAAAGAAAAATAAGGAGGCCATAACTGCGCCTTCAAAACCGACAAAAGGCCAAAACGCGATGACGAGGATGAGGATGAGGATAAACCCCGATATGATGCAGTTATCACTGCCATCACCGGACTGCCTGAAGGCACGACGAGGTCATCGCTGAAAGCCGAGGCTCGAAGTCAACAACGGGAAGAACCTACCCAAAAAAGGTTCAAGAGGGAGGAGGTCGTCACCTTTTCAAGCAATGACCCAGTTCCCCATGCGGTACCTCATCAAGATGCCACCATAATCGAGGCCGTGGTGGCCAACAAACTGGTCCACCGCGTATTCGTTGATAGTGGAGCATCTGTGAGTGTGCTCTTTAAAGACTGCTTCGATAAGCTAGATATCGAAGAAGCACGTCTGAGGCCAGCACCCATGCCATTAAAGAACTTCACACAACAAGAGACGACGACGGAAGGCATAATTTCACTGCCCGTGACGGTTGGAAAGAGCCCGTTGTCTACTACAAAGATAATCCACTTCTTCATCGTAAAAGCTAGCTCCCCCTATAACATCATCTTAGGAAGGGATTGGCTAATAGCGACGAAGGCAATCTGCTCGGCCTACCACCTGACGATCAAAATTCCGTCTAAAAACAGAGTGATCACGCTTCGGGGAAACCAGCAGCAGGCCAAGGAATGCATGCAGGTCGCACTCCGAGGTGACAGGAATCAACACCCCCAGGCATAGCAACTACAGAAACCCGAAGAGGTGGGGCCGACGTCGCCTCCATCCGTCGAGCCGGTAGAAGACGTCGCATTATACGAAAATAACCCTGTTAGGGTCGTCAAAGTAGGGTTCGTCGGCGAAAATGAGCTCCGAAGTCAACTTATCCGGCTCCTTCGGGAATATAGAGATGTCTTCGCATGGTCGCCGCTAGACATGACCGGGGTGGCACCGAGCATTATCACTCATCACCTCAACATCGACCCTGCAATAAAACCAGTTCGGCAGAAGCAACGAGCCTTCGCAGCCGAACGAGGTCAAGTGATTCACGACGAGGTTCGGCAACTGCAACAGGCCGATATTTTATTCGAAGTAAAATATCCGACCTGGTTGGCCAACCCCGTGATGGTGAAAAAGCAGGGAGGCAGGTGGCAGATGTGTATTGATTACACGGACCTTAATAAGCACTGCCCAAAAGACTGCTACCCCCCTCCCCAACATTGACAAGAAGGTCGAAGCTCTTGTTGGCCACAAGGTGTTCAGCTTCTTGGACCTATACAAGGGATACCACCAAGTCCTCATGAATGCCGAGACGCGCCGAAGACCGCCTTCGTCACGGACTTCGGCATCTATGCATACAAAAAAATGCCCTTCGGACTGAAGAACGCCGGAGCCACATACCAAAGGATGGTCGATAAAATTTTTGAAGCCCACATCGGTAGCATTGTCGAAGTATATGTAGACGATATAGTCATAAAGAGCAAGGAGATCGCCACTTGTGTAAACGACCTTAAAGTTGTCTTCGGCCTACTTCGTAAAGTAAACCTAAAGTTAAACCCAGAAAAGTGTACTTTTATGGTCCAATCTGGAAAATTTCTAGGGTGTTGGGTTTCACGCGAAGGGTTAAAAGCCAACCCTTCAAAAGTCCGAGCTATCCAAGAAATGCAAGTGCCGAAGTCAATCCATGACGTGCACAAACTAACGGGCTGCCTAGCCGCCCTAAGTCGTTTTTTATCTAAGGCCGCCGAAAAACAACTCCCTTTCTTCAAGATACTAAAGAAGGCGCCGAACTTCGAATGGAACGACGAGCACAGGAGAGCTTTCGATGGCTTAAAGAAGTATCTCGCAAATCTCCCTACATTATTTGCACCAAAGAACGGCGAGGTCCTCTCTTTATACCTCGCCGCTTCGAACGAGGCAATCAGCGCAGTCCTGGTACGAGAAGAAAGACATCATCAGCTACCCGTCTATTTCATAAGCCGAGCCCTAAAAGGACCGGAGACGAGGTATCAGCCTTTGGAAAAGGTCGCACTTGCGTTGGTGAACGCAGCAAGGAGACTCCGACCGTACTTTTATGCACATCAGATACAAGTGCTGACCGACCTACCACTTCGGCAAGTGCTTACAAAGCCGGAAGCATCTGGGCGAATCGCTAAATGGGCTATTGAACTCGGCGAGCATACGATTTCCTTTGTACCTCGCCAAGCAATTAAAGGGCAAGCCCTGGCCGATTTCCTGGTAGAAGCCAAGTTCACGGGTACACAGCAATCCGTTGAACCTACTGAGGATAAATCAAAGGCCGAGGCACCGAACCCACAACCGCGAGACTGTTGGAAGGTTTACGTGGACGGGGCATCTGGTAACAAAGGAAGCGGAGCCGGGGTTTTACTCATCAGCCCGGAAGGAAAGGAGGTCACCCACGCACTCCGGTTCAATTGTCCGACCACAAATAACGAGGTAGAATACGAAGCTTTAATCGCTGGACTTCGCCTAGCCCAAGCTCTCCAGGTAAGGGCCATTCAAATCCACAGCGATTCCCAAATCGTAGTGAATCATATACTAGGTAAATACGAGGCCAAAGGAGCACAAATGAAGAAGTACCTTCATAAGGCCAAGATCCTACAACAAGGCTTCTCGTACTTCGAGTTGGTGCGAATCCCAAGAGGGGATAACGGACGAGCTGACGCGCTAAGCAAGCTCGCGTCTTCATCAACAATCTCTCCAGTGGAAGAAGTACAGCTCCGAAGTATCGATGAAGCCGAAGTTAATGTAGTAACCGAAGACGGACCGAACTGGATGACTCCACTTCGCAGCTATTTAGAGATAGGCGAGCTCCCCACCGATAAGGGTGAGGCTAGAAAGCTCCTGGCCAAGTCCATCAAGTATGTCTTTGAACAGGGAGTGTTGTATAGGAAATCCTACCTCCAACCTCTCCTAAGATGTGCGGGGCCCAATCAAGCGAACTACGTACTGCGCGAGGTCCATGAAGGTTCCTGCGGCAGTCACATCGGAGCCTGCGCCCTGACAAAAAGATCATGAGGTGGGGATACTATTGGCCCACCATGCTCCAGGACGCTACCGACCTCATCAAAAAATGCCCGAAGTGCCAAATCCATGCGACGGTTCCAAGATTGCCACAGACCGAACTGGCCAGCATGCAAAGCCCTTGGCCGTTCATGCAGTGGGGAATCGACATCGTCGGTCCATTCGAAAAAGCTCCCGGCCAACTACAGTTCCTCATTGTAGCAATCGACTACTTTACGAAGTGGGTCGAAGCCGAAACGTTGGCACGAATCACAAGTAAAAATGCCCTAAACTTCGTTTGGAAAAACATAGTTTGTCGCTTCGGCATACCACACGTCCTCGTTTCGGATAACGGAACCCAGTTCACAGACAAGACGTTCCGAGAATGGTGTGACGAACTCCACATCCGACAGAAGTTCACCTCGGTAGCCCATCCTCAAGCGAATGGTCAAACCGAGGTTACGAACCGAACAATAGTCAAGGGGTTAAAAACCCGACTGGATAAGGCCAAAGGAGACTGGGCAGCAAACTTGCCCCAAGTCCTATGGTCGTACCGAACCACCCCGCGGACGTCACACGGTGAGACACCATACAGCTTGGTGTATGGAACCGAAGCAGTAATCCCGGTAGAGATCGGTTTACCGAGCCCCCGAACGCTTAACTTCGCGGCCCAAGACAACGAAGACGGGCTTCGAACTAACTTGGATTTGCTAGAAGAAAAACAGGAACAAGCCTACATACAAGAAGCTCGATACAAACAGCAAGTAGCTCGGTATTATAACAGCCGGGTGAAGCATCAACAGCACCACGTGGGCGACTTCGTACTTCGGAATAACGAGGTCAGCAGGGCGGAGAAGCTCGGCAAATTAGAAGCCACCTGGGAAGGACCGTACCGAGTTCAAGAAGTCCTCGGAAAAGGGTCGTACAAGCTCGCCCACATGTCTGGTGAGCCCGTACCCCGTACATGGCACATTACCCACTTGAAGAGGTACTTTGTATAAACAGAGAGTGATGTCCAAGTTCATTTAGGTCGTAGGAATTGAGTTATCTTGATAAATTTTGACTTCGTAAAAATTTTGTCTTATTTTGACTTCGTAAAAATTTTGTCGTATTTTGACTTCGTAAAACTTTTTGTCTATTTTGCATGCATTTTGCATCTCTCATTTATACTAAGTATCTCGATTAAAAAAAAAAAAAAAAAAATATCCTGACGAGGATACGCAAATAAACTCCGCCTCGGAGTCGCACCTAAACGCGCGTAAGGGGACCACCCCTATCGATAAATTCGACAAATAAGGAACCTAGAAAGCCTAAACTTTGTCGTTAGACGAAGTGGCTAACTAGAAAGCCTAAACTTCGTCGTTAGACGAAGTGGCCACCTAAAAAGCCTAAACTTCGTCGTTAGATGAAGTGGCTACCTAGAAAGCCTAAACTTCGTCGTTAGATGAAGTGGCTACCTAGAAAGCCTAAACTTCGTCGTTAGACGAAGTGGCCACCTAAAAAGTCTAAACTTCGTCGTTGGACGAAGTGGCCACCTAGAAAGCCTAAAAGGCCCAAACTTCATCTCTGGACGAAGTGACTATGAGAAAGCTGCCTTCGTTAAATACAAGGGAACCTGCCTCGGTTAAAGGCAAGGATAGAAAGCTTAAACAAAAAAAATAAAAAATAAAATAAAATTATTTGAATAGAAATAAATGTACATTGTTACATTAAGAAGGCAAGGAACCCGGAGGCTTTGGCTTACTAAAACTAAGCCAATCTCTAGCAAAATCCCTGCCGGAGTTAAAGTTCAAAATATCGTCTATACTAAACCTGCCCCGACCGCGTCCAGAAGCCGAACTTCGGCCTCTACCTCGGACATTCTGGCTCGCCCGACCCCGACCCCGTCCCGACGCCGATCGCCGCTCTTGACTATAAATTTCTTGAGAATGGCGTGTCACAATCTTCGGGTCCGGGTCAGCAGACCTCGAAGATTCACCTTCCAAAAATTCTCTAGAAGTACGGTCGAGCAACCTCGGATCCGGATCGGTAGAAACTGAAGTCGCAGAACCAGCTTGTAAAGACAGACGCCGCTTCAACTTCGGAAAGCGATCAAGGACTGTCTCATAAATGCTCGCCACACGAACGAGCTCTTCAAACTCACCTCTAACCTGTCAGGATTCACTCCCATATTCCTCCCTGTAACTTCGGCATCGGGCCTGGAGCTCCTTGACCTTATCGTAAGTCTCGGAAATCGTGGATCCCCCAGCTCGGTGAATTATGGTCTCGTACTCCATATGCTCCTCGACGATCTCTTTGCAAGCCTTGATGTCATCCCGAGCTCGCTGGTACTGGCCCTCGAGCTCCATGTATCTGGCATGCATCTCATCGAGTTTTTCTAAAGAAGCCCGAAGTTTCACCTCGGCCTCGATCTCTATGTTATTAGCCCGCTTCTTCCAGTTCGAAACATTGAGCTCGGCCACCTCTACAGCTCGGCGAAGCTCGGATATTTCTTGAACAAGGTGGGAGGCATCATAAAACTCGGGAGCAGACTACAGAACAAATACAAGCAAGGTTCAAAAAGAAATCCTTTTATTTATGTATAGCCGAAAACGGCGAAAGAAACGCCACCCTAACGGTGACGAAGTACAAAACTAAAAAAAAAAAAAAAAAAAAAAAAGAGAAGAGGGAAAGAAGCCAAAAATCGTGAAGTGTCAATTCACTACATCACGATTTTCTCCTTCTAGGCCGACCTCTGGTTCCTCGAGGTCGTCGCGAGCTGGTTCCTCGGCGGTCTGTGCAGCCGGGGTCTTCTCGAGGTCGGCAATGACCGTCTCCAGGAGTTCATACCTGTCGGCGGGACATCGCCGAATAGTCCCTTCAGTGAGTAGAACCCTCTGCGCGGCGAGCTGCTCGACCACCGGGATTGAAGAACCGTGCTCCAAAAGCACCCCGGCGAAGTCCTGCAGCGTTTCCTCCTCCGTCATGACACCATACCCGTACTTGGTTTTATCAAGCTCGGGGATGTCGGCGGCGATGTTGTCAAGCGCTGCAGAGACGATCGGGGTACTCAAGGCACTCGCCAACTGAACGGCCATGTGGGAGAAATGCCTCGACCGGAAGACACGTTCCACCACAGCTCGGAACACGTCCCCCTGTCCAGCCACCACCCCGGCAATCTCGTTGGTCAGCCGGTCCACTTCAACCTCCAGCTCGGCGTTCCTCTTTTTCGCCTCTTCGGCGGCAGCCAAAGCCACCGCCTCCCTCTCCTGTGCTGCCTGTGCCGCGGCTTCGGCAGCATGGACCCTGGCCTTCAGCCGATCCTCCATAGCCGCAACTTCGGCAGCCTGTGTTTGGAACTTGGCGACTCCACTCCTAATGAAGCTCGCCAAGCCCTGCAAAACCGCCTCGGCTCCCTAAAACCCGAAAACAAAGGAGAGATTAAAAAGGGTACAATCACTATATATATGTAATATTCAGTTTTACACTTACTTCAGGGAATCCTTGGCTCGAGGTCGCGCCACTCTCGACGATCGTCACTTCGGCATCCAACGAAGTGACGGCTCCTCGAGGTCGTCGGCCGACCACCTGCAGTGGAGAGGAACCCCGGACAGGCGCGTCCAGCTGCGAGCTTACGGATACCGACCTTGGAAGGTCGGTCGTCCTGTCCGACGACGTCTCCGAAGTCGCCTTCTCCACCACGGAAACAGAGGGCTTCTGCCTCTTCCTCTTATTCTTGCCTTGTAAAGCGGCCTGGAAAGCTTGGGCATCCACTACAAAAAAAAAAAAAAATGTCAGTAAAAAACGAAAGAAATCACGAAACGCAAGTCAGCGAAGCAGAGCCTCACCCAAGTCCGCGTCAGACACGGAGTTATACGGGCTTAACCCATGATTCGCAAGCTCGGCCTCGGCATAATTCCTTTCAACGAGGCCGAGGTTCACCAAGCTCGTCTCAAGCTCACCGGTCGGTTTCCCAGTGTCTCGAGGAGCGAACTTACCCTTCATCCAAGGGTATAACGGGACACCTTCACACCGGCAAAAGAAGAACTTCTTTTGCCAGTTCGGCACCTTAGAAGGCGTCCCCAACTTGAACCTATTAATAGGGGAAAGGTAAGCCCACCCCGTTGGACCAAGCTTAGGCCTAAAAAACCTAAGGAACGACTCTACGGTAGGCGTACCACCACGTCGGCTGACCTCGAAGCAAAAGCTGACGATCTGCTTGACAGAGGGTGGCTGCAACTGACCTAACGCCAGTTCAAGCTCTTCTAAGAGCTCGACAAAAAAATGGTTCAAAGGGAACCGTAAACCGAAATGAAGGTAATCTTCATATACGGTAAAAAAACCCACGGGAGGCGAACTACCCCTATCAACATCACGGGGTAAAAGGAGTTCGACTGACTCGGGAAATAAAAAACTGCGGGCCAAACCCTGCATATGAGATATAGACATGGTGGAGGCCACAGCCAGAGACGCGTCAGACCCGACCAACGACGGGAATTCAATTTCCCTAAACGCCGGCGGGACTAACGCGCGGGTATATACATTCAGCCAAACCTTCGCCGGAAACTCCCTAACCGGCGAAGGCGAAACCTCTACGTGCGCACTATCACTATCTACTGGGAGAAAAGAAGCATCCATTGTGAGGAAATTACTTACTTGTCAAAGATTTTCCGATCAAAAATCACCGGGAACTGACTGAATGGTGGCGGTGGTTGCAAAATTTTGAGGCTTAGGGTTTTCTCTCTTGCGCGAAATTGGAAATCAAGTGAGGGGGAAAAGTAGTGTTTAGCGTACATGAGAAGCTTTTAAAGGAAAAGGCACGCCTTTTCAAATCCCGTCTCTTCATCTGCTCCAACAAAAAAGCGACGCGTGTCCTACCTACACTGACAACAGCAGTCGCACCTCACATCACGACCATACGATTCCAACCTCGTCAAAACGAGGCGATATGTACTTCGACTTCGTCGAAATACCAATTCCGACGGGGCAAGTACAATTCAATCTCGACCTCGTCAAAACGAGGCTGTATGTACTTCTCGACCTCGTCAAAACGAGGCGGTATGTACTTCGACTTCGTCGAAATACCAATTCTGACGGGGCCAAGTGCAATTCATGCTCGACCTCGTCAAAACGAGGCGGTATACATTTCGACTCCGTCAAAATTGAAGCAAGTATAGTTCCTCCACAATGACCTCGCTGCTCCGGTCTTTTGGGGGGGGAAGTGATAGGATAGGCCCAATGGCCCAGACCAGCTCGGCCCATCCAAAGGGAGGCCCAATAACACAGTTAACAAAGATCAGCCACCCACCCCACGATTTCTCAACCACTGCACAGGCGGACGTGCGAGAGCAGCAACATCCATGATCTCTCAACCACCCTTGACTGAAACTATCTATAAATAAGAGCTATTTTGTAAGAGGAAGGGGTGGGCACTGTACTATTTAGAAAAGATACCTGAATATACATATTCTCATTCTCCTCCGTGGACGTAGATCGACCCAAACGATCGAACCACGTAAATCCTTGTGTTCCCAGTCTTCTACAAATCTCTCCATCACTAAAACACTCTAAAATTGACGATCGATCAGAATTTTAAATATTACTACTGAATTGGAACCAACTTGAACCACGTGCTATAGTAATCCCTCTCCTATAGCTCTCTGTACGTACGTGTATTTTTGTTCGATTGAGTAATTTCTTCATGTGCGCCAAAAACGACCAACACGTGTGCGTGTGTTGGCCTAACGATAGAGGTTAATGTTAGAAATTAAAAGTTTCGAGTTCGAATCCTTCGTGGCGTAACCTTTAAATTTCAGTTAATTATATTAATAAAAAAATGACCAACATTTTATTATTTCGGTTCTACAGTCTAAACAATTAATTCAGTTTTTAATAATACGTTAAGCAATTTTTACATACATTTTTTTAAAAAAAATTTATTTACTAGTTTAGTTTGTCATTGGTTGGACTGACTCCTTATATTTATTTCACTTACAACACATTTAAACTCTTTAGTTTATTTTTGAGAGTAAAAATAAACATTAATACAACGACTACAAGAGGTACTTGAATCCCTTACAATAGTCTTACAACACAATAAACATAACAAATCATCATTTGAGAGATGACGGAGAATACAACAATGGATTAGAGCACCAATCATGAAAAGACACTCCAACACAAGAAGAGAAAAATGATCGAATCCACTTCCACGACCGAAATTAGATTCCATTCATGACATAGTTCACATCCGGAGTAACCCCTTCAAAAATAAAAGCATTTCTAGCCTTTCAAATGCTCCAACAAAATGCATTGCCAAATAATGATCAAGAGCTTCGTCTTCGTCTTTCCTTTGTAAAGCCCAATAAATTGGACAGAATGATTCCTAAGATTGTTCGAACCAACCCCTTGAATCTCAAGCCAATCAAGACCTTTACGCCAAACATCATAAGAAAACTTACTAGAGCAAAATAGGTGATCAATATCCTCCACATGATAAGAACAAAGGGTGCAAAATTTGTTAGAATAATTATTAGGGGCAACCCGCCTTTTAACAAAGTTATCTCTTGTAGAAATTCTATTCCGAAAAGCCTTCAAAAGAAAAGATGATACCTTATTTGAGACACCTTTGCACCATACTTTAGCACCACCGTATCGATCGTGTCCTCCACAAAAGTTTCCTTTTGTTAAATTTCGCTCCCAAACCAAATGTTGTTCTTTTATCATGACTTTGAAATTCGAATCCGGTTTAAAATTTATGGTTTGGTGGGCTCATATTAAATCTGAGGCCCATCAATAACAGAAAAATTGGGCTGATTTCATACCCATTGCTCTTTATTACTCCGTATCAAATATCTTGTCAAATATAAAATTTTCTATTCCCTCCAATTTATTTTAATTGGCTCGTTTGTTGAATATATAAGTGGTATAAAATAATAAAACGCGCCAAATGAAATGAAACAGAGAGAGTATTAAAGATTGAAGAAAGTTTCTAGAAATTTCCTTTTACAAAAAATATCAAACAAAGAACAAGTGATGGCAGCTGCGAGTGGCGGTGAGGAAAGGTGGCTGTTTTCTATTTGAGGAAACTGTTTTTCTTCTGTTAAATTAACAAAAATATCTAAACCCAAAAACTGAAGGATCAACTGTTAATTATGGAGCACTAATTTCCTAAATAAAATAATTCTCTTGCGCCTTACAATTATACTTCCCCATACACATGGAAATCCCACATTCATCGCCATCATTTTCTATGCTCTTTCCACCTTCTTCCACTTAATTGATTTCAACTTCTCTCTCTCTCTCTAAGTCTCTCTATATAAATATATGGCCACCTCTGCGTACGTGCTTACACCCCAAAACACAACTCCTTAGAAAAAAAAAAAAAAAAAAAAACCGTGCTAAATAAATATTCATGGCTTCCAAAATTAATGTTGCAGCTCTCTTCTTCTTGATATTGCTTTTTCTGTCGGGAGAGATAGGTGTTGCAGCTGTATCTACTAATAGAAAATTGATGGTGGGCGTAGAGAGGGAGAGCTCCGCCACTGCGGCGGCGGCGGAGGCGGTGGCTGCCGCCGACGACGTTGACATAAATAATCACCATGCGATTCCGAGGGAATCTTGGGATAACGGCGGCCAAACTGGGCCTTGACTCTTCATCTTCTCTTCTTTTCCGAGTAAACAAAAGGCGCTGTTTTCTTTTTAAAAATAAAGAGAAAAGCGTATTTGATGTGTACAAAAATAGTCGGATTCTTTTCCTCTGTTGCGAAGTAAAATTATTTCTCTACTTTCAACACTTTTTTTGTAGGAGGGTCTTGATAATATTAAGTACTAGTATAATTAAGTGGATAATATGAAAATATGTGTAAGTGTAATGTACTATGTATATAAGATGTTTCATAGTAATTAAAAAGTGTGCATGTGTACATGCAAGTAATTCAATGGTCCTATTTTAAATGCATACTTTATTTTATTTCTCTGCGAATTATTTGTTGAGCGTATTTATTTTCGTAGAAATGTAGAATGACCAAAATCTAATTATCATGAGATACCTCCAAATCCAATATATGGTCATGTTCTAATTATTCAATTAGTGCAAACTGGAAAATCGAATTAATTGCGTAAAATAATTGCAAAAAATAGGGTGGGCATTCGGTAATTTGATTTGATTTTGTCTTAAAATATAACCGAACCAAACAAAGGAAAAATTCAAAATTGCATCCAAACCGAACCAAAATTATTTCGGAAACCGAACCAAATTAACCAAAGGGTAGGGCCAAACGGATCGAATTGATCCGTATCAAAAGCACTATTTGCATTAAATGAAATGATATAAAGACAAATTTGCCCCTAATTAATTTTGGCTCCAATATTCTCTCCATTTTCTAGTATAATTATGTTCATGTTGGAAACAACCAACCTAATAAATATTGGATTAATCTATGGGGCCATATTATGGCTAGCCATAATTACCCTTTTATTTATTTAAAATTAGATTGTTATTTCTAAGGCAAGTTGCATAATTTTTGTAGACTATTTTGACCTCAATCATTAATGAGATTTCAATTTTTCATGATAAACAAAAACTTTCCTTTTAATTTGTACGGATGATTATAACTTAATTAAGAGACATAATTAATCTAATACATGCAAAATAACATTATTTGAATTTAACCAAATACACGTTTAATTATTAAATACTAAGAATGAAAATGCTTATTAACGGATTATTCTTATAAGAACTTTCGTAGTGAAGACATTTTTTTTATTGATTAATTTCATCATAAAATGACGATGAAATGATAGATTCTTGAACCAAAGAAAAAAGGGTCAAAATTTAAAATACCCCTTTCAAAATAGTCTTAATAATTATAATTGTCCCTTTTTTAATTGTAGATGTTGAATCTACCCCTTTTTTAATCCATATGTTAAAAATGCCCCTTTTCTTAAAAAAATATAAAATTGGGTCCCTTTATGTTATTTGTCGGTAAGATAGTATCATTTTTTTCTTGCTTTTACTTTAATATGAATTTACTATGCATGCATGCGTCCGTACTGGACTCAGGTCCGGGCCCTCGACTCGACACATGCATGAAAAATTGTCATGCATGCTCTCTATTAAAGTAGGAACTGTATTTGAATTAATATTCGAAGAAGGTATCCTATGCTATTGAACAATCTCCACTATATATACTATACATAAACACTACATAAACACGTAAAAAATTCAATTATCCATCAGAGGGAAAAAAAAAAACATTCGTATGTAATTATTTTCAAAGTGTGTGTAAGATAAGTGAAGGAGAAAAGGTTCGTTCGGAATAAAAGTGAAGCAAGAATAGTTTGGTCGGAAATTGACTGCAAAAGGAGGCATTCAAGAATTAGTGAGGTAATAATTTATTTTGTAAGCTGCAATTCTTCAATAAATTAAGGTTTAGTACATGATAATTAACATTTTAAACTTCATTACGTGAATTATTCTAGAATCGAAGTGAAGCCAGAAAAGGTTGGCTGGAAACAGACTGCAAAAGAGGTGTTTAACAATTAGTTAGGTGAGAATTTTATTTTACCTATCACTACATGTTTAATTGTCATATTATATATATTTAAATGATTAATTTAGGATTTAGTACTTGATTAAATAATAGTTTGAATTTAATTTCTTTAATTAATCTCTTAATTGATGAAATGTTGTTGTTAAATTGAACATAGTACATTAATTGAGTGTAAAAAAATGATTAGATCAATAATACACTATTCACCGCCGGCGAAAATGGTCGGAAATCTCTCACCGCCGGCAGCCTTGTGTCGCCGGCGGTGGGAGATTTCCGGCCACTTTAGCCGGCGGTGAATACTATATTATTGCTTATTGAATTATTTTACCTAGCACTACATGTTTAATTGTCATATTATATATATTTAAATGATTAATTTAGGATTTAGTACTTGATTAAATAATAGTTTGAATTTAATTTCTTTAATTAATCTCTTAATTGATGAAATGTTGTTGTTAAATTGAACATAGTACATTAATTGAGTGTAAAAAAATGATTAGATCAATAATACACTATTCACTGCCGGCTAAAGTGGCCGGAAATCTCTCACCGCCGACAGCCTTGTGTCGCCGGCGGTGGGAGATTTCCGGCCACGTCAGCCGGCGGTGAATACTATATTATTGCTTATTGAATTATTTTACCTATCACTACATGTTTAATTGTCATATTATATATATTTAAATGATTAATTTAAGATTTAGTACTTGATTAAATAATAGTTTGAATTTAATTTCTTTAATTAATCTCTTAATTGATGAAATGTTTTGTTAAATTGAACATAGTACATTAATTGAGTGTAAGAAAATGATTAGATCAATAATACACTATTCACCGCCGGCTAAAGTGGCCGGATCTCTCTCACCGCCGGCAGCCTTGTGTCGCCGGCGGTGGGAGATTTCCGGCCACGTCAGCCGGCGGTGAATACTATATTATTGCTTATTGAATTATTTTACCTATCACTACATGTTTAATTGTCATATTATATATATTTAAATGATTAATTTAGGATTTAGTATTGTTTAATTCAATATTTTAAATTGACCTACTTTAATTCTCTTAAGTTAATGATATGTTACAATTTTAAAAAATTATGACTATCTAACATATGCATATTTTTAAATTTTATTTTATTACATATGGCTTTCGAGTACGTTAAGGTCATTTACGGAGGCTATTGGACTGATTGTAACTATAATGGTGGCACATATTTAGATGTCCCCCTATCCATAGATGCAATTTCGATAGACAACCTGCAATATCATATATCTCTCTACTGCAATCCCTCGGGCACTGCTTATGATATTTTCTATCTGACGATGTCGGAGCACAGACGGACTGTTAAATCGCGTCTCAGAACCGATCAACAACTTAATTGGTTGTGCCGTACAGAGTCATTTCCAACAGTGTACGTGTCTTCGAGCGAGGGAGCATCATCTTCATATGTCCCTACAATCAACCATGATGACCCGTACACAGGGTCATTCGGTCAGGATACCGATGGCACCGGAAATTTGGAGGCGGAGCTCGAGCTGATACGGAGATTTGCAACTTCTACAGACTGGACGTAGAACGTCTATCACCCACTGATCAACAGCGGATTTGATTCATTTCAAGATACTATCCCGGACCTCAATCGTACGGTCGACGGTGCTCAGGAGGCTCGAACTGAACCGTCTCTATTTGACGATGACGATGACGAGGAGGATGAAAATTATGTTCTTGAAACGGAGGAGAGCTCTGAGAGCGAAGGCGAGTCGAATTTATATGCTGGTGATACGACCGTGAACAGGGCCTTATTTGCTGAGTGGACGGCATGGATACAAGAGGAAGGCGGGATGCAAAAACTGTTAGATATGATGTATCCAGAGTCAAACACGGATCAACCGGAGGTAGATACTGATACCGATCACATGAGCAATTGGTTGGTTCCGATGGTCCCGCTCGAGCCTGGATCATCAGCAGTTTTCCACGATGAGAACCGTAATATCGAAGATTTGGCCGTAAATGCCGTTTACTATACGAAGGCAGAGATCGGTATTGCAGTCAGTTTGTGGCATTTGGAGAGGAGAAAAGAATACAAGGTGAAGAAATCTGATACTACGCGAGTGGTGTTGAAATGCAAGTTATCACAAGAGTGTCACTTCCATTTACGCGCAACAAGCTTCGGCGGGCCTTGGACGGTTAAAAAAATACGCCTGCAACACACGTGCGATGAGGTGGGCATAACAAACGTGGTTTGTAGAAAAGTCCATTCGAAGGTAATTGGGGCATTTTTTGCCAAGAAAATTATGCGTGATTCAGAGGTTATGAAACCAAAAATAATTCAAAACGAGCTTCGTGCGATGTTCGGCATCGATGCCAGCTACGATGTCTGCTTGAAGGGGCGGAATTGTGCAATCGAGATGATATACGGCAAATTTACGGAATCCTTCGAGGACTTACCCGGTTATCTGCACATGCTGAAGATGTCAAACCTGGGCACGAAAACCGAGATTGACCTCGGCCTGGACGAGCGATTCAGACACATATTCGTTGCGTTAGCTGCATCTCGACATGCTTACAGATCAAAGTGTCTTAGGCCGGTGGTCTGTGTAGATGGCACGCATCTGAAGGGAAAGAACTGTGGCACAATGTTTGTAGTTGTGGCGAAGGACGCGAACGAGCAGTTGTTCCCTTTGGCATACGGTATAGGACCGATCGAGAACAACGAGTCATGGACTTGGTTCATGACAGCTCTTAGGACGGCATATGGGGCAATGCGGGATTGGTTGTTCGTGTCGGACCAGCACGCATCAATAATACATGCAGTAGCCGAAGTGTTTCCGGAAGCCCACCACGGGTTATGCTATTATCATCTTAGTAAAAAAATGTTGGGCTACGGATCCGAAGTTGGCGCCTACTTCCAGTGAGCTGCTTACACGTATGATAAGCACGTTTTTGACACCATCATGGCAACACTTCAACGAGAGGCACGTGCAGCATATCGAGAGTTGATTGAACTCGGAGTAGAGAAGTGGTCCAAATGTATGTGCCCTGTTTGACGGTTTAGCAACATGACATCTAACGCCGCAGAATCATTCAATAAGTCCCTTTTGTGGGCGCGACGCCTGTCAATCTGTGCTTGTCTAGATGTTGTGCGGATCGTAATTGACCGCTGGTTCACTGACTGCCGAACAAAGGCCCGAAACGACAGTCATCCAATAACAGTAGAGGCCCGGTGGAAAGTCTGTGTGCAATTGGAACGATCCCACGAGTATACCGCCACACAGATTGATGATCATGCTCACTACAGAGTTGTCACATCTGGGAGGACAGTGCATGTGGACCTAGATGGGCTTCTTTGTCAATGCAGTAAATGGCAGACTGATTGTCTCCCTTGTGCGCATGCGATTGCGGCAATGACGTGAGTTTTTTTTCGAATACTTAACGATCCACTATACAGTTTTTCCTTTATTATTAACTGATTAATTTGTGTTATCTCAGTGCACTTGGACGTGATGTCCAACAATACATTGCACACTATTACAGGAGGACAACATATGTCGAAACTTACAAGACGTTAATTTATCAAGTTCCTATGAAGTCGCAGTGGATACTACCGCCCGATGTCAAAATTATGAAAGTCCTGCCCAACTTAAGGATTCGTCTGCCGGGTAGACCGAGAGAGTCAAGGATCCCGGGAGGAGCTGAACGAGTACGTGGTCGCGGTGGAGGTCGTCGTCGCGCTCGTCGTCGTGGTCGTAGATGTCGTCATTGCGGCCTTACAGATCACAAACCAGCAGATTGCCCGAATCTAGCTGATTAGTGTTTAAAGTGAATCGATTGTATTAAGATTATGTCTTGTTAACTTGTCATTTTATATTTCTTTCCCGACTACAACCATCGATATATAAACATATAGAATAGAAATAAAAATAAAAACAACAATTTTAGATCAATTTTAGAATAGAAATAAAAATAAAAACAACAATTTTGGATCAATTTTAGAATAGAAATAAAAATAAAAACAACAATTTTGGATCAATTTTAGAATAGAAATAAAGCTAACGTTCGAAATCAGATGCTCTAGCATGCCCAAAAATCCTCTGAGCAGTAATCTTTCGGTAGTCGGTCACGGCTGCAGCCCTCGTTTCTAGTGCAGGGCACCCACTGATGGTTCGTTCCAAATTCATGCAAGCGACCGGACCGCTACATTTGAGTTGTGGATACTTAAACAGGCCCGAAACTGGGTAAAAAGTCACATTCCACGATTTGTCCTCGATCTTCAACCCTAGTTCGTTCATCCTCCAATACATTGTGTTATTAACCCAAATTGGTACCATAGTGATCAAGGGACGTATCTCATCCAGCGTTTCTGCGCCTCGATCTAATGGATCCTGCACGATTATTCGTTTTGTGCGCAGGTCGATGATGACGAAAATGTATCGCTCATCGGAAACAATCCAAGGGATGAAAACTTAATACAAGTATAAAAAAAAAAAAAAAAACATTATATAGGGAGTCTTAATAAATATAAATTTTAAATTAATAAAATTGAATGTGAAATGAGATTGTTACCTTATCTGCTTTCCACCAGTTAGGTGTCTTATAAGGGACCTCTTGACCCTCTGCGATTTGACACAATTCTGGCCCGGGTACCCACATCGAAGTGACGACCTGATCAATTTCTGCCAAGCTTCTGCTAGCAAACTCATGTATTGCTCTTGATTTTAGCTTTTCATATTCGGATTTTAATTCCACCTAAATCATAAGAAATTAAAATTTATAATTAACTATATAAATGTCAAATAGTTTAACTAATTCAATAAAAAAAAATACCATGACATCCAGATTGCATACGATGGTTCGTCCGTTTCCAAAATCTGGGTACAACTGAACACCGGTCCTAAGCCGGGTGCGAAATGTCATCATGGCCAAGTTAAACATCTGCGCACGACATGTGGATAAGGGTGAGAAAATGCGAATAAATACGGTAGATCATCATAAATATAGGTAAAGCTAAATTCAATTAAAATGTCAAATTGCATACCAGCGGATCCCAATCAATTCCTTCCCTACACATCTGCTTGAAATCAAATACTGAAACCAATTCAGTAGCCTCCATAACCTCTGAATCACGCATAATTTTCTTGGCAAAAAATGCCCCAATTACCTTCGAATGGACTTTTCTACAAACCACGTTTGTTATGCCCACCTCATCGCACGTGTGTTGCAGGCGTATTTTTTTAACCGTCCAAGGCCCGCCGAAGCTTGTTGCGCGTAAATGGAAGTGACACTCTTGTGATAACTTGCATTTCAACACCACTCGCGTAGTATCAGATTTCTTCACCTTGTATTCTTTTCTCCTCTCCAAATGCCACAAACTGACTGCAATACCGATCTCTGCCTTCGTATAGTAAACGGCATTTACGGCCAAATCTTCGATATTACGGTTCTCATCGTGGAAAACTGCTGATGATCCAGGCTCAAGCGGGACCATCGGAACCAACCAATTGCTCATGTGATCGGTATCAGTATCTACCTCCGGTTGATCCGTGTTTGACTCTGGATACATCATATCTAATAGTTTTTGCATCCCGCCTTCCTCTTGTATCCATGCCGTCCACTCAGCAAACAAGGCCCTGTTCACGGTCGTATCACCAGCATATAAATTCGACTCGCCTTCGCTCTCAGAGCTCTCCTCCGTTTCAAGAACATAATTTTCATCCTCCTCGTCATCGTCATCGTCATCGTCAAATAGAGACGGTTCAGTTCGAGCCTCCTGAGCACCGTCGACCGTACGATTGAGGTCCGGGATAGTATCTTGAAATGAATCAAATCCGCTGTTGATCAGTGGGTGATAGACGTTCTCCGTCCAGTCTGTAGAAGTTGCAAATCTCCGTATCAGCTCGAGCTCCGCCTCCAAATTTCCGGTGCCATCGGTATCCTGACCGAATGACCCTGTGGAAATGACACGTACACTGTTGGAAATGACTCTGTACGGCACAACCAATTAAGTTGTTGATCGGTTCTGAGACGCGATTTAACAGTCCGTCTGTGCTCCGACATCGTCAGATAGAAAATATCATAAGCAGTGCCCGAGGGATTGCAGTAGAGAGATATATGATATTGCAGGTTGTCTATCGAAATTGCATCTATGGATAGGGGGACATCTAAATATGTGCCACCATTATAGTTACAATCAGTCCAATAGCCTCCGTAAATGACCTTAACGTACTCGAAAGCCATCTGTAATAAAATAAAATTTAAAAATATGCATATGTTAGATAGTCATAATTTTTTAAAATTGTAACATATCATTAACTTAAGAGAATTAAAGTAGGTCAATTTAAAATATTGAATTAAACAATACTAAATCCTAAATTAATCATTTAAATATATATAATATGACAATTAAACATGTAGTGATAGGTAAAATAATTCAATAAGCAATAATATAGTATTCACCGCCGGCTGACGTGGCCGGAAATCTCCCACCGCCGGCGACACAAGGCTGCCGGCGGTGAGAGATTTCCGGCCACTTTAGCCGGCGGTGAATAGTGTATTATTGATCTAATCATTTTTTTACACTCAATTAATGTACTATGTTCAATTTAACAACAACATTTCATCAATTAAGAGATTAATTAAAGAAATTAAATTCAAACTATTATTTAATCAAGTACTAAATCCTAAATTAATCATTTAAATATATATAATATGACAATTAAACATGTAGTGATAGGTAAAATAATTCAATAAGCAATAATATAGTATTCACCGCCGGCTAAAGTGGCCGGAAATCTCCCACCGCCGGCGACACAAGGCTGCCGGCGGTGAGAGATTTCTAGCCACTTTAGCCGGCGGTGAATAGTGTATTATTGATCTAATCATTTTTTTACACTCAATTAATGTACTATGTTCAATTTAACAACAACATTTCATCAATTAAGAGATTAATTAAAGAAATTAAATTCAAACTATTATTTAATCAAGTACTAAATCCTAAATTAATCATTTAAATATATATAATATGACAATTAAACATGTAGTGATAGGTAAAATAATTCAATAAGCAATAATATAGTATTCACCGCCGGCTAAAGTGGCCGGAAATCTCCCACCGCCGGCGACACAAGGCTGCCGGCGGTGAGAGATTTCCGGCCACTTTAGCCGGCGGTGAATAGTGTATTATTGATCTAATCATTTTTTTACACTCAATTAATGTACTATGTTCAATTTAACAACAACATTTCATCAATTAAGAGATTAATTAAAGAAATTAAATTCAAACTATTATTTAATCAAGTACTAAATCCTAAATTAATCATTTAAATATATATAATATGACAATTAAACATGTAGTGATAGGTAAAATAATTCAATAAGTAATAATATAGTATTCACCGCCGGCTAAAGTGGCCGGAAATCTCCCACCGCCGGCGACACAAGGCTGCCGGCGGTGAGAGATTTTCGACCATTTTCGCCGGCGGTGAATAGTGTATTATTGATCTAATCATTTTTTTACACTCAATTAATGTACTTTGTTCAATTTAACAACAACATTTCATCAATTAAGAGATTAATTAAAGAAATTAAATTCAAACTATTATTTAATCAAGTACTATATCCTAAATTAATCATTTAAATATATATAATATGACAATTAAACATGTAGTGATAGGTAAAATAATTCAATAAGCAATAATATAGTATTCACCGCCGGCTAAAGTGGCCGGAAATCTCCCACCGCCGGCAACACAAGGCTGCCGGCGGTGAGAGATTTCCGACCATTTTCGCCGGCGGTGAATAGTGTATTATTGATCTAATCATTTTTTTACACTCAATTAATGTACTATGTTCAATTTAACAACAACATTTCATCAATTAAGAGATTAATTAAAGAAATTAAATTTAAACTATTATTTAATCAAGTACTAAATCATAAATTAATCATTTAAATATATATAATATGACAATTAAACATGTAGTGATAGGTAAAATAAAATTCTCACCTAACTAATTGTTGAACACCTCTTTTGCAGTCTGTTTCCAGCCAACCTTTTCTGGCTTCACTTCGATTCTAGAATAATTCACGTAATGAAGTTTAAAATGTTAATTATCATGTACTAAACCTTAATTTATTGAAGAATTGCAGCTTACAAAATAAATTATTACCTCACTAATTCTTGAATGCCTCCTTTTGCAGTCAATTTCCGACCAAACTATTCTTGCTTCACTTTTATTCCGAACGAACCTTTTCTCCTTCACTTATCTTACACACACTTTCAAAATAATTACATGCGAATGTTTTTTTTTTCCCTCTGATGGATAATTGAAATTTTTACGTGTTTATGTAGTGTTTATGTATAGTATATATAGTGGAGATTGTTCAATAGCATAGGATACCTTCTTCGAATATTAATTCAAATACAGTTCCTACTTTAATAGAGAGCATGCATGACAATTTTTCATGCATGTGTCGAGTCGAGGGCCCGGACCTGAGTCCAGTACGGACGCATGCATGCATAGTAAATTCATATTAAAGTAAAAGCAAGAAAAAAATGATACTTCATCTTACCGACAAATAACATAAAGGGACCCAATTTTATATTTTTTTAAGAAAAGGGGCATTTTTAACATATGGATTAAAAAAGGGGTAGATTCAACATCTACAATTAAAAAAGGGGCAATTATAATTATTAAGACAAGAAAAAAAAGTAGATTAAATAATAATTAACTTATATTTCAAGAAAAAAAACTCAACTTATTTGTAAGCCTAAAAATATTAATAAAACATATATAATTAAATATGTCTTGACTTATATATAAAATATTTATATGTAACCTTTTCTTTTTTGAGAATATATGTAACCAATTTTTAATATATGTAACGAGTTTTTAATCATAGATATATATTTGTCCTTGGGATATTCTATCTTAGTGTACCAATCGTGTCCCATATTAAAAAAATTCTAACTTTTATGCATCTTCTCACTTCAATTGTTAAGATATTAAGATTTAGTTTATATTTATATATAATTATTTTTAGAATTTAAATTAATTATATTATTTATAATAAAAGTGAGAAATTCAAAATTAGGATATACTTTTTTTTTTAATTTCAACATTTAGTTACAAATATTAATCATAGTTATATATATTATGATACATTCTAAATTCTATAATAAATATTAGCATAAAATAGTAAAAATAATTAATTTAAAACAAGGCTGATCTACTGAAATTGAGACAGAGCATCTTATTTGACGTGGTTAAATTAAATGGTCACGAAACAAGAAATGCACATTCTAACATAATTATATTAAATCAACTACAGAACAATGCGATTTTTGGACATATTTCTATCATTCATATAATTAAATGGGGCACACTTGGGTGAGCCCAGGTGTACTATGTGGTCGTTCAAAAGATTGACACTTTTATTTGTGTAGATTAGTACTTTTCTGCATAAAGTTTGACACTTTTAAAAATTGGCACTTTTATTCGTTAAATAATTATGTTAAAGATTGACACTTTTATGTATATAGATTGACACTTTTCTGCATAAAGATTGACACTTTGACCCGGCCACACTATGTGGCCGGCCTCACCCAAGTTTTTGTCAAATTAAATTAAATCAACTAAAGGACAATGCGATTTTTGGACATATATCTATCATTCATATTTGGAATTATAAAAAGATGTAACGCCCCGCATCTTACTTAACTAGTTAGCTAACTAATCTCGATTTAAGTTAATTAATTTTGATTGATCGAGTTATATTATCAACTTCTAGTATTCAGAATTTCTAAAACAATTGCTTAGAGAGCAATAATTAAATCAAGTAGCGACTCGACTTTTAAAATTTTATTCTTCGAGTAATCGATTGGGAAGTAGTGATGGAACCAAGTAGCAAATTGATTTCCATATTATTTAATTTCAATAAATAATTAGAACTCGAATAAAGGAATCATTTTTATTCTCAATCGCATTAGCCAAGTGATGATCGAATTAGCTCGAGTAAGAGATGGTCATCGACCTCTCGATTTTTTAATTGGGCCGAGGCCCAATCGACTAACGTAATCGAGCTTAGCCCATTTAATTAATATTAATGGGCCAAACCACAAATAGTGCCCTAAGATAATATACATACGCATAGACTTTCTCCACATTTATACATTTTTTTTATATAATCGAAAATAGCACTAAAATGAAACCTTGCTAACTCTAACAACAAAACAATTAACTTCTTCCAAATCCTTCTAGCACTTAGTCACGTGAGCTACAAAGGAGGCAGATATCTACACAATACTTTTGAAGTCAACAAATAAGACAACCTCCTAAGCTCTTAGCCTCCAAAAATAGAAAGGGAATCTGCCCATTGAGGACACTCGATCCTAGCAAGCAGAGATAACATCCATTTAGCAACCTGCAAAAGAGAAAGGAAGAAGGTCAGCTCTCAATAATAAAATAGAGATTCAAAACCTGAAAATAAGACAAATACCATAGCTAATTAGAGAAATAAATCAGCTATTGGGAGAAGCCAAACACAGCCGCAGGGACAGCAACTTCATCCTTACCTTGATACCTGCAAAGGAGAGATAAAACAACCAAGTAAGAACAAAAAGGGAAGAGAAACCAAGCTGCACATTAGAGGACAAATAAAATCTGCAGAGATCCCTCAACTTAGAACCAAAAATAGCATGAAAATAGAAAGCCGTGAAACACTACACCCTTCCTTTCCAAGTCAACCTACCATACTAAGACCAATTGTCTCAAACGATCCTCTATAAACTCACACACTCTCCTAACCAAAACAGCAAAACTTCTCAAAATTCAAACAACCAAAATAGAGAGAGTGATAGAGAGTGAAGGAGGAGCATCAAGAAGGCAAGAAGGAAGTGAAGAAGGGAGAAGCTAGCAACCACAACCCCTCACTTCAAGGTAATAACCGTAGAACCTCAACTAGCCTAGCATGAATTAGTTAATGTTGCAGCCTTAGAACAAGCATGAGCTTTTCAAACAAGAAACCATAAAACAAGCATACTAAACATTCAGTCCCAAGCTCTCCCTTTCCAAAAACCTAAACTCCTAAACATGAATATAGGAACCTATAAACCGTAACATTCATACTAGGAAAATCTCAACCAAGAGTAAGAAAAATCAGCATACTTATCACAAATTTATACTTTTAATCACTTCAATTCAGAACCCAAATATATCCCAGAATTCAGTAAAAGAAACAAGACTATCTATATTTAGTTCGAACACTTAGCTAGAGAAAGACTGAGGGTCGAACCTCCGCCGAGGCTTGAAGCGTCGACGGCAAAGTTTTGAAATAGAAAGGGAGTTGAGCAGCTCTGACCGCTGCTATCGTCTTCACTACGATCGTCTCGCCGGAACCTGCAACAAGAAATAGGAAATAAGAGCCCAAAATTTTGAACCTAAATAAAACTCCTCAAAAACAAAAAAATCGAAAATGGAATTATCTCTAATCAGAGGTTAATCTAACAATCAACAAATAACAAACGAGAACGAGGCAACGACGGCGAAGGCATCCTCGCCGCCGCCGAAATTGACAACAATCAGAAGGGAACCGGGAGAATGTCTCCTAACTCTTCTGAGTTAGGATTTTTAATCTAGAGCTTCTAGGAGCTCGCCACCACCGCGGGAGTTGCATTCGGCCTATTCGAGAACCACCAAATCAGAGGGAGGGTACCGACGAAAACAAAGCTCGCGAGGCTCGAACAAAGCTCGCGGGACTCCACCCCACGCCGGTGCCATCTCACCACGGTGGCGGAGCCATGTCCAGAGGCCGAAGATGGCGTGAATCCCCGGAAATTAGAAGGGAGAAACATTTTCCCCAATTTTATTCTTTTCGATCTAGTTTCGATCTAGGGTTCTCTAGGGATGAACATTTCTCGATAAGAGGGGGAGGCAACAAATCGACGGCGGCCCCATTGATTGAGGCACCGCCCATTGTCGAAGAAGATCACCAGAGAATCGGTGAAGAATCGAGAGGATGGTGAGGGAGAGCGACGGAAGTCGCGAGATAGAGAGAGAGAGAGGGACATCACGTTCTGGGAGGAAGAGAGGGTTAGGACCCCTTCCCTTTTAATTCGGGTCGGGTCAGGTTCTCGTCGCGGGTCCAGGCCGAAGGCTGGGCCAAGTTCTGGGCTGGGCAAGCTAAGTGGGCCGACCTCCACCTTTAATTTTGGGCCACGACCCATTTTATCGATTATGAGCCTAAATTCCTAATTTATTACAGATCGAGATATCATTAATTAAATCGTATTCCACTCTCGATTAAATTCCAATATTCATGAGGAAGTATTATTTCGCTATTTAAAGAATTAACTTCAGATAAGTTATTTAATCAAGAACTTCTAATTAATTGATTTAGCTGATCAATTACGCAGTTAGAATTAATCGAGTTTAATAATAAATCAAGGTGATTTATTCGTAAAAACTTATATGAACCGTTCATCAACGGTGTTTATAAATTGAGCTTAGGTAACAGTAACCACGTTACTGGATTAGAATAACCTCCGATCAGAATTAAAACTAAGATCTTAGATAAGATTTTATTCGTTAAGATGCGAATCTCACCTTGATTTTTAATCGAAGGGTACGCGAAGGAGGGACAGTGGCAGAAGCCGAGATCAAGTCTCGTTGCAGTAGAGAAAAATAACGAGGTGGGCTTTCTATAAAACAAAGCATGTTTTATTAGATTAATAGCTCTTTTAAAGTATTGTCATGCCATAAATGTTTTCAGTTTTTGTATGATGCCTATCTGTTAAATGGCGCAAGGCCAATTCATAAATCGAATTCGGGTCCTTGAATGATCAGCTATTATTCTTGGACTAGTGTACACATCGATTGTGTCATTCCAGATAGTGACCGATCACGTGACCGAGTGAGGTGGCCACCTCCTCGGACACAACAAACTCAGATATGGTAGAATACTACAGAACTTAGTCTGCAGACGCTTTTAAGATAACTCAGTTTTTCATGAACATAGACCTTTCAATAAAACCCTATGCTTCACTATGAATGGCTTGACAATAAAAATGTTTTGGGCATTGTGTCCACTGAGTACTCCGTACTCACGCCCTGTACATTATTTCCAATGTGCAGGTTGAGCTGGATGACGGAAGAGTGACCAACGATGTTTTGTCGAAGTTAGCGAGTAGTGTAGTTGATGAACACTCTTGGTAATACGTGTCTCCATACACGTATTTCCACACATTTCCGCTGCGTACACTCTAATATTCTGAATCATTTTCAATTTGGTTGTAATCTAAGTCAGAATCATGACAAATCGTGTAGTACTACCTTCAACTATTATGCCCACTTATCGATGTTGCTTTATAATTTGTTAGCGTCAAATCTCGAAATTTCACTTCCTTTTCTTTATTATTCGTTAATTCCACCATAGTCACAAATCACCGAGCTTGGCTATTAATTAGTAAAGTGCGGTCGTGACAAAAGAATAGTCCGGTAAATGCATTATACAATTTCATTTTTTTTTCAAAAATCTAATTGAATCTTTTTTTGTTTGATTGAGTATTATGATAGAAATTTCTATTAAGAAAAAAATAGTTCAATTTGATATCCATGTTCAATATCAATGTATCAATCATAGTCTTACAAAGCTACCATGCTCGAATCTTTTCTATAGTTTAAAATTAGACAGTGTACTTTTTTTAAGAAAAACATAAAGAAAATCATTTAGTTTAATATTAAATTGATTTGTATCTTATTATTTTAATCTCTATAATACATTTAAACAATAACGTTTTTTTTCAAAACATATAGAAAAACATTTTCGTAGGATTTATATTAGAAACGCTTTGTGGATATATTCCTCAATTAATTTACACATGCTTAATTTATCTTTAATATATTTTTATAGTTTATCTTAATTTAATTAACACATAGAATACTTCTACGGTTCTACCAAATAATATACTACTATTATATAATATGAGATTATGTACGTAAATAATAAATATGTTATATATCAAAAGTATTTATAGAAAAAACAAAACTTCATTAATATGGAGAGAGATTATTAACTCACAATAATGAAATTACTTTATATACATCTCTCCATAAATAGATATAAGGACGTTTATGTAAAATAATTAATTAAGAAATGCACAATGACTATAAAGTCCTCTTATGGCCATCCATAATATGGCCATTTAGCAAGACCCATAAATATTTCATTATTGAAATTAACAAATTCCTATCATTGAATTAGCAATTTGCTTCATGGTTTGAACGTCACTTTTTTCTTATTTGAGTACATAGTCCACTTGAATGTCACCTTTGTTTATCACCACTCTTTCATTACTTACTGAATATGGAAAATATGGATTCTAATGAGAATAGGAGTACTATTCAGCAATTATTCAGCAAATATGTATGAACATATCTTTGTTTTGTACTACATATACAGTTGAGTAGAAATACAAAAGGTCACCTTAATAAAATAGTAGTATATATAATAAAGAAAAAACCACACAATATTTATTTATTTAGTTATATATTTAAATGAAAATACAATAATCCTTCATGATATACTAATTTATTGTGTAGTGTAAGCATATGTTACATGGAACACCTTCGAATAATTTTATCGCAAATATATCGAGAATGTTGTAATTATCTAAAAAAAATAATGTTGCAGATACAATATAGAGTTCTGAGCAATTATATCTATACATATAAAAGTTTACTTTTCAAATACTTCAAAATCTTTTTTCACTATTTGAATAATATTTAATTAATATATATTCAATTGATAAACTAGAATATGCATGTACAATACGTGGTTGGAATAGTTTTCTAAAATCAAGTATATAATACTTCATTTTAAATTATAAAGTACTCTAAAATAGATTTCATTGTTGGAGATAGCCTAATGACGAGATCATGTGTTCAAATTTCACCGATTGCAACTAAGCTCGTACTAAAGTGTTTGACCACTTTTTTAAAGTGTAGAGTTGAAAATAGAACTCACGATTGAAGTGGAGTACGAATTTCTTATAATAATAATAATAATAATAATAATAATAATAATAATTTTGAAAATATACTCTCAAATGTAATTTTATTTACTAAAATAAAAATTATTGTTAAATTTTATCTACGTGAGTGCATGTGTATATGTGTAATACCCCGTAATTTATTTAGTTTAATTAATGGAGGTTAGAGATTATTATGAAAATAATAATCTATAATAGTGTATAGCAAGATAAAATATTGAGATAATGAAGAAGACAGAGATTAAAATGAGAATCTCTGAAAAATTCAAAGATTATTGATGAGTTTGTTCTCGTTCCATTTTCTACGACTTGAAACGAGATAATGAGGAAATATAATATATTTAAATATATAGTAGAATAATTATCTGAAGTTAGTGGGATTTTTAGTTAATCTCCGAAGACGGAAGTTATTACGAATTTTAATTCGTATTTATTTTTCCATTTAAATTATGACTATTGAGATATAAAAATATTAGTCCTTGTAATTTTGAGTACTTGAGGTGTATGTTTTGAAATAATTATTTATGTCAAAGATGGGAGATTAAAGGACTTGAGATTTATTTAAGTTGGTACTAAGTTAATTAATTAGATAATAAGAATAGTCTTATTAGTAAAAAGAAAAGAAAGAAAAGGGGGTAAGATTGAGTAGTCAACGTTTTTTTTTTTCTTTCCTCATTTCTTTTCCTTTATCTCTCTCCGTCAACTCACTTCTCTCCCTCTCACTTGCGAAACACACACCCAACACACACATACTTCCATTTCTACATCTTTGAAGCTTTGGTAAATCGAGAAAAAAATAGCAAGAAGCCTAAGATCAGAGCTATTAATTAAGGTATGCTCTTTAGTTAGCTCTTATACTTGAAAAATTGAAGAAACTAGCACAACCCACTTCGACATCAGATTTCGAATTGGGTGATGAGGATATTATATGAGATTGATTTTTAATTCTCTTGATTTATACATGTTTTAGGATGATTATTGAGGATTTAATTTAAGAGAAATCCATCTTACCTTTAAAGATTATGAAATTCAAATTATTGAAGAAATTTGGGGATTTTTGATTTCGGTTTTCTTTTGATAAGTTGAGCTTGATTATGTGTTTATAGGATTGAAAGAAGTATGAATGAAAACTTTGAGAATTTTTGGAGATCAATTTCACAATTTTCGAATTTGGGTTCTTGGTGAAATTGGAGGATTTTTTATTTCGATTTTATTTCATAAAGTTGATGGTGGGGATATGAAATTGACATTATATGATGCTTAAAATGAATTTTTGAAAAGTTTTTGGAGCAGCCCTTTGTCAAAAACGAAAATGATGCATTAAAATAGATTGGGTATTTTTGTTCTTGATGTCATATGATTAGATTGATGAAGGGAATGTGATATGTATATTATTTGATGCTTATTTTGGAATTCTGAATTTTTTTTGGAACCCTATAAGGGCTGAATTCAAAATTTAAGTTCAGAATAATTAGAGGTTTTAAATGTTTAAGTGTTAGTTGTTTATAATGAAACTTGAAAAGTATTTTCCACTTCATTTTAAGCTTATTGTGAATTTATTGGAATTTATAGAAAGGTTTTGTGAACTTTTCAATTTATCTATTATTTTCCAACTTTGATTGTAGCTGAGTTTGGAATGATCGAGTATGAGAAACGAGCTTATAAATAAGTTTGATTATCAATTATAAGTTATAGGAATTATTTCTAAAATTTTTAGACTTTACAATCGAGAACTTAATGAGCTTGAGGAATGATAGGAACATATATGTGCATATAAGTGTTACAAATAAGGACGGAAGATAGATAAGATAAGTTAAACTCTCTTATCTAACAAACTCTCGGTAAAGACCTATGTTAAGTTTATCAAGAAAGGTTTAGAGAAGAAGATAAGAAGATAAGCTAAGTAGAGAAAGTTATTTCCTATATAATTTTCTTTCCTTTATCACTTTTATTTATTCCTTCGTTTTAATGAAGGAACGAGCATAAACTTGAGGATTGGAAATAACTGAGGAAGGAAGAGTAGTAGGTAAAGGCTAGCCGGAGTCAGGTGGGCTTTCTAACTAAATGATGATGCAATATACATACGTATATGAAGCATGATATTTTGAGAAAATGATTAACTTGCCAATGTTTGAGTTTTGTATGATCATCTACTTGATGGAAGACGAATTCGGTCATGTGAATTGCATGATTTGTGTACACTGAGGTGACTGTGAGCCGTCCTTTCGGTCGGCCGGTCAATGTGTTTGAGAAGGAGGCCTACTTCTCAACACGCGAGATGATGTGGTAGATGATATTCATACACCATATTTGACTGCAGTCATTAATGTTTGATGATGAGGAAACTAAAAAGTATTTTAGCATGCCTTGTGTTATTTAAAGTAAATCACTTGTGACATGCTTATCGAGGCAAGTTTAATCTATAGCTTTAATAAGCAATTTTCAATGTTTTGGGCACGTGTTCACTGAGTACTTTGTACTCAGCCCTGCATGTTATTTCTAAAATGTGCAGGCAAAGCTGGGATGAAGATGGGAGTGTGCCGAACAGAGCTTTTGTTGTCATTTTATGAAGTGTCTTCTTATAGATATGACGATGTCAGTAGTTCGAGTTCTAGGATTATATGTCTACATACATTTAATCCCTTTTGATGATCCATTCCGCTGCTATACTCTGATGTTATTGTTGATGTTTTGATGAACATGAAGTTGAAAGTTGTTATCTTCACCTGAACTCCGAGATAACTTTACTTATTCCATTGGAAGTTATCTATTATTGAAAATGTATAAACATTTATTATTTCTAGATGACTTTTAATTATTATTGAAAAGTTATCTTAAGATTTTGATTATCCTTGATTCGAATTATCGAGCCCTTGAATGATCCTCTCTAGCTTGTTGTAAATGGGCAGGTATTACTTCAAATAATTTTAGTTGTCCCTTGAGATAAACGTTGATCTGATCATTTTGGAATTGTTGTTGAGAACAATATCCTTCCTTTTGGTTCATTTGATGAAGTAACTAAATATATCTCGAATATTCAGTACATGGTTCATTTCTCTTTTCTTGATCAATAGTGATGATTTAGGACAAGATATAAGTTATCATTCGAATCTTGTAGTAACTGCCCATTCCTTCATTCTCTAATCTGAAAGACGTTTAGTTTTTATTCATTTTTCTATTTTATTTATTTAGTCATATTACTCGGTTTAAATAGCCTTTAATTTAAATCGGGCTGTGACAGATTGGTATCAGAGCAATTGTTGCTCTGAACTTGAATTTCTTTCGAGTCTAGTCTAAATTGTATTCTTAGACTAGTCGAGTTTGAACAACAAAGCTCAACACTCCCTTTCATCCAGCTTAGTCAGGTACGCTTTTATGAGCATTAAAGATTTCAAATTTTCATGCTCTTTATTACGAGATGTATATCATGAGTTGCGTACGGATAAGTATTATGTCATGAGGCTTTGTTGAAAGCATGTGAAGTATGAGTTGATTATGTGACATATTTAGAATGAGAGATAAGGTATTCATGACTTGATTACTAGTTATGCGGCTAGAATTATGCTATAACTTAAGTAGATTTCGGTTCTAATCAATAATCTACGCAAGGGCAGACACAGTTCAACGAACCAAATGATGATGAATGCTAGAGCACACGAGCATGGATCAAAGAGATATTATAATCAGAAGTTTATTTAGCATGAATATTCAAACTTAGAATGAATAAGTTAACAAGGTATTATAAGGAAGTAATATAAGTGCCTTCAAACTTTTAGGAGTGGTGACAAGAGTGTTGTAGGATTTTGTAATTTTGGGAAAGAGTTCATCACCATCAATTATAGTTTGATTCCACTACTGATACTCTGAGTGACATTAGTAAGCAATTTCCCTCGCACCTTCATACTTTCATTCAATAGGAGATAACTTTTTTGGAAATTGCCAAAGATCCAGTACAATAATTATATTATTGTTATTCGTCTTAAAGAGCCTCCGCTCCAACAATATGAGTCTGCCGATTGGCCTAAACTTTATTATTTGTATTCTTTTATACGAGACGTGGATCTAGATCTTGAGGAGCCACAGTTGATTAAGTGGACTTCGATTCAAATTCTATCATACCCTAGATTGATTCACACTGTAGATTCTACTCTACAAGAATTTCTTTGAATTGGGATCTTATACTGCACCTCTTGAGGTTGGCCTTTTTGATTGCTTTCATATGATCATCATATGATCGATTATGATCCTTTCTCAGAACCTCTTCATAAGGCTCCACATGACTTGAACACTCTATCTTCGATCCATATATTATTCGATCGATGAGATTTTACAAGTTAGTTTTATTCCTAACTTCTTTCATTGTTATTCCACGATTATTATTTTGCTATGTTTGTAAACCTTAAGAGAATGATTTTTTTTTTAGCACTAGGGGAGATTAGTCAGAAACATATTTCCCTATTGTAGAGAATCTTCATGAGAAGCTTAAGTGATGCTACTAAGTGTTTATGAAGGGCCAGATTGGTCATTATATCACATGAGCATGTGAAAGTTTAATATATGGTTGAAGTATTAGATACTTCCGAATAAGGATGTTATGATATTTTATGAGTCGACATTCATATTTTATGGGCTTCGACGAGATTGGTTTCAAGATTAGATCTTGATGAACTATATTTTTATATACTTATATATAATAACTTAGAGGCAGAACCTTGACGAATGATTATTACGCCAAGTATATAGCAATATTATGTAGTTAAGCTCTAAGTTATGCTTAAAGGATGGAAGATGATGAAAATTATGATGATAGAAATGATGCCTTGAGGTATTACATGAATTATTATTTAAGAAGTATATGATGATGTCATATGAATATATATGCATAAGTATGAGATATGCTACATATATTTTATATGTATATTTATTTTTATTTAAAAAAAAAAAGTACCTCATAGACAGAGAAATAAAAATGGTAATATGGAGGATGATAGAGAACCTACCCTGTCACTGCTACCCGAGAGAATAATGAAGAACTTTTTCTTTAACAAAACTCGCCTACTTTTGATGGTAGAGTAGATCCATCAGAAGTTGAAGAGTGGATTCATGCGCTCAAGCGAATCTTTTAAATTCCTCCGTTGTGATGATTAGGTGCGTATGTTATGTTATGTTATGTATGCCTTTCAAACTCAAGGGTTCAGCTGACTTTTGGTGGGAAACACGATGGAAAACTTATGAACAGATCCATAATCTTACTTGGGAGCAATTTTAAGAAGCTTCAAAAGAGAAATATATTTTGAAAAGTTACAGCCAGCAAAAGGAAGCCGAGTTTTGTACTTGAAGCAAGGCAAGAAGACTGCTTGAGAATATGATAGTGCGTTTTATAGTTTAACTCGTTTCGCACTAGCTAAGATTAATATGGACGAGCAAATATCTAAAATTTTTCATATTAGTTTGAAACGAGATATTCAGATATTATTGGCTAGTCAGGATGAACTCATATGCTGAAGCACTCAATCGAGCCCTCGATATGGTGATGGCTAAGTAATTGGAGAAAAATGTGTGAGTTTTATATTTCTCTTATATTTCAATCCCGGAATGCCAATCATTTTCGGATCATGGCCAAGGGCATAGTGTAAATAGAAAGTAAAACGACAAGAAGTTAATGAAGGAGGCTAAATCAAGCTCAGTCCTGAACTTGAAAGCTATAGAAGGATTTCTTCAACCACAACAGAAACACCAACGTCAATCGCAATGTTATTAGGGACAATAATCTCAGCAAATGCCACACCCTCAACAAAATGAACCTCAATGACATTACCAACGAGCCGTTACTCTTGATTAGAAATCTCGTGATGAAGAACAAGGAAATCTTGTAGGAGTAGGTAAAAAGAACTAATTCCTATTATCATTTTATTTAACATGGGGGCGTCACATGATTCCTTTATATCGAGCGTTTTGATAGATACTCTTGAACTTGATGTAGAGAGATTTAGCTGATATGTAAGGATAACTACTCCCGTAGGTAAATATTTCTCCCTCTTAATGATATGAGTATGATTTCGAGTTGTAGATGAGAATTCGAACCCCATTCCTGATGTTCCAGATTCGGTTCTTGTGAAGAATGATCATGTATGTTGTTAAAACCTTGATATTCATCGTCTCCATCATCTTTAACGATTATTCATGTATAGATTGTTGAAGTTATTTTGATTTCCTTCATGATCGAGTGTGTACAACTACTGTATGCACCTCTCTTTTGATGTTCTTCACGTTTCCATACTTATATGATAGTTTAAGATGTAGTGAAGTCCAATTCTTGAATTTTTATCGCGAATCCAGGTCGGGCATTTCATTGAACACCTTCTATGCAACATGGATCTGTGTTTTTTGAGCCCTTTCCACTTGTCAAACCTAAATAGTCTCTGAATGAACGTTGTAGCTCGTTGTTTCAGCTTTCCGTAGCAATGTTATAGGCCCAAATCTAAGCTCATATGTGAGTGTAGTGATGTTTTGAAGTCAGTATGTCAAATCTGCCAATATACAGAAAAATAGATTCGGTAACAGTTTTGACTCCAGTTTTTAATCATGTTACCCTGCTCGAATCCCGAAGTTTCAAACATGAAAAATGTTCCTTGTTGTTCGAGCTTTAAATCCATAGCTCACACCTTGAAACTGGTTAAGTCATGAGAAAGTTATGCTAGCTTAAAGTTCGTATGTTAGAGTTGCCAAATTCATTGTCCCGGAAATTCTAAGTCTGGGAATAGCTACTATACCCGTTTTGATCCTCGATTTTGAACACTTTCCTTGCTCAAATCAAGAAACTCAGAACATGAACGTTGTTTCTTGTTGTATCAGCTTTTTATTGATAGCTCGCATTCCCAAAATGGCCAAGTTATGAGAAAGTTATGATAGCTCAAAGTCATGTGCTCAATATGTCAAATGCCTTGTGCCCAGATTTTTACTTCTTAATTGAGGAATTCACATGTTCTAAATTCGTGAAACTCATATGATGTCAAACCTTGTGTCTTAGTTTCAAGATTCTATAGCTATTGTTCCATTATTACTTCACATGAATGAGTTATAAACTTATTTCCAAGTTCACTCCAGAATGCATTATTGTACATTGAATGATAAAGATCACCCATTATTTTTTGATTCACTTATCTTCGAAAGCTCAAATCAGCCTCTTGTGGAAGATAATCTCCTTAGTTTTCCATCAATGTATCATGATCCTAGAATGAAGTTTATTTTGTTTAAGCTATGATTCATTCATTGAACATATAACCTTTAGCCTTGATGTGCGCTTGAGTTTCAATGGTTGAATTATTGTGATCAAATGGAACATTGAAATTCCTTGAATCCTCTTCCATGATCAAGCCACACGTCTTAACTTTGATCAAAAATTCAGAAACCATTACTTGATCAACATTTGAAGCCTCTATGATCAAATTTTTGGATCATGATTATTCTGCCATTTGGCTAAGTTCATAAGTTTGAAGTTAAAACTCCATGATTAAGCATGGATGCTTATCCTCATGATTCAACAGCTTCCTATCATCCATTTTACACCTGTTATCTAATGAGAAATAAGCATAAGGGAGTAATGGATTAAGATAAGAATGAGGCTAAGTTATTAGGGGGACAAGAATAAGCATAAGTGTAAGTGCAAACATACTTATAAAGTTAAGCTAGTATTAATCTATAGTGTGTAAATATGTTGCTAGCTCGACAAGAATGGCTGAAGATTGCTTGCTTGCTTGTGTTTATTCGAAGAGTGAGCCTTATATTCCTAAAGATGGAAAAGTTACAATTAAGGGTTCGAGTTGAGAGAGTTGATGATTTCAAGGAAGATGGAAATAACATTCCGTTATTCAAAGAAAGACTATCCATACCTAATAGCGAAGAACCAAAGGACTTATACAATACATCTAAGAAGCACTACGAAATATCAAGTTTTGAAACGAAAATGTTGTGAGAAGGAATGAAGAGCGATGTAGCTTTGTTTGTAGAACGATTTTTGGCATGTCAGCACATGAACGAGTTTCAACCAAGACCTTATGGAAGCTGCAATTGTTAGAGATTTCGCAAATGGAAGTGGGATAATATTACTATAAATTTTGTGACTGGATTACCAAAATCTAAGAGAGTAAATACAATAATTTTCAGCCCCTCATCAGGAACTTCATAACCAGATTCTTATGTAAACTGGATACGAGTGACCCCTAAGGTAGCACGTAAATAGGAGCGCCCAAGGCTTGATTTCTTCCTTTAACTCGGAATCGTTACGAGCAGGAGATAGGTTAACATCAATATGCTTTCCTCACCGGAGGCGATCAGTTTGTGGTTTCTTCGAGATGTGTAGCTAGGCGGCGTCGCTCCGCAGCTAATTTTTTTTTATAAAAAAAAAGTATCTAATCAATCGTTCAAACTTGCTAACTCGTAGCTTGGTTTAACAAGCACTGATCCTATTACTCTTTCTCGCATAAAAGCAATCAGGTGAGTTAGTGCATGTGTATGTCCACGAGATCGTATGACTATTTGGAGTGCCCCAGAACACCAGATCGAGATCCAAAGTTTACCAAACTGATTTTTAGCACAACGTTTCACCCACAGTGGATGGACAATCTGAGAGAACCTTCCAAATTTTAGAAAGTATGATTAGGATCGTTGTGTTAGATTGAGGAGAGAAATCGGAGTAGACTCTACTAATGAGTTTTCTTATAATAATAATTATTAAATGACAGTCCACATAACACTATTATGACACCCTTGATGCAAGAAATGTCGAACACCACTCCATTGAGATGATGTTTGTGAAAGAAATGTATTAGGACCTGATGTTGCTGAAGAAGTGATCGAGATCATTCGACAAATCAGGCAAAGAACCAAAAGAAACTCAAGATTGTCAGAAATATTATGCCGATGTAAGAAGAACAAAGCTGACATTCGAGAAAGGTGGTAAAATCTTTATCAAAGATTCACCTTCAAAAAGAATTCATGGATTCGGAGTTAGGGGAAGCTTAAACCCAAGTTTATAGGACCTTTAAACTCTTAGAAAGGATAGGTTCACGTTGCATATAGACTAGCTTTGCTGCCGAGCTTTGGCAACACACATAATGTATTCCACGTGTCACATTTGAGAAGGTATTTCCATGACCCCAAACATCTCATCCACCAAGAAGAAGTGACTCTCCAAGCCGATATGAGTAATAAAGTGAAACTAAATTTCGGGACAAAATTTTTTTTAAGGAGAGGAGGATGTAATACCCCGTACTTTATTTAGTTTAATTAATGGAGGTTAGAGATTATTATGAAAATAATAATCTATAATAGTGTATAGCAAGAGAAAATATTGAGATAATGAAGAAGACAGAGATTAAAATGAGAATCTCTGAAAAATTCAAAGATTATTGATGAGTTTGTTCTCGTTCCATTTTCTACGACTTGAAACGAGATAATGAGGAAATGTAATATATTTAAATATATAGTAGAATAATTATCTGAAGTTAGTGGGATTTTTAGTTAATCTCCGAAGACGGAAGTTATTACGAATTTTAATTCGTATTTATTTTTCCATTTAAATTATGACTATTGAGATATAAAAATATTAGTCCTTGTAATTTTGAGTACTTGAGGTGTGTGTTTTGAAATAATTATTTATGTCAAAGATGGGAGATTAAAGGACTTGAGATTTATTTAAGTTGGTACTAAGTTAATTAATTAGATAATAAGAATAGTCTTATTAGTAAAAAAGAAAAGAAAGAAAAGGGGGTAAGATTGAGTAGTCAACGTTTTTTTTTTTCTTTCCTCATTTCTTTTCCTTTATCTCTCTCCGTCAACTCACTTCTCTCCCTCTCACTTGCGAAACACACACCCAACACACACATACTTCCATTTCTACATCTTTGAAGCTTTGGTAAATCGAGAAAAAAATAGCAAGAAGCCTAAGATCAGAGCTATTAATTAAGGTATGCTCTTTAGTTAGCTCTTATACTTGAAAAATTGAAGAAACTAGCACAACCCACTTCGACATCAGATTTCGAATTGGGTGATGAGGATATTATATGAGATTGATTTTTAATTCTCTTGATTTATACATGTTTTAGGATGATTATTGAGGATTTAATTTAAGAGAAATCCATCTTACCTTTAAAGATTATGAAATTCAAATTATTGAAGAAATTTGGGGATTTTTGATTTCGGTTTTCTTTTGATAAGTCGAGCTTGATTATGTGTTTATAGGATTGAAAGAAGTATGAATGAAAACTTTGAGAATTTTTGGAGATCAATTTCACAATTTTCGAATTTGGGTTCTTGGTGAAATTGGAGGATTTTTTATTTCGATTTTATTTCATAAAGTTGATGGTGGGGATATGAAATTGACATTATATGATGCTTAAAATGAATTTTTGAAAAGTTTTTGGAGCAGCCCTTTGTCAAAAACGAAAATGATGCATTAAAATAGATTGGGTATTTTTGTTCTTGATGTCATATGATTAGATTGATGAAGGGAATGTGATATGTATATTATTTGATGCTTATTTTGGAATTCTGAATTTTTTTTGGAACCCTATAAGGGCTGAATTCAAAATTTAAGTTCAGAATAATTAGAGGTTTTAAATGTTTAAGTGTTAGTTGTTTATAATGAAACTTGAAAAGTATTTTCCACTTCATTTTAAGCTTATTGTGAATTTATTGGAATTTATAGAAAGGTTTTGTGAACTTTTCAATTTATCTATTATTTTCCAACTTTGATTGTAGCTGAGTTTGGAATGATCGAGTATGAGAAACGAGCTTATAAATAAGTTTGATTATCAATTATAAGTTATAGGAATTATTTCTAAAATTTTTAGACTTTACAATCGAGAACTTAATGAGCTTGAGGAATGATAGGAACATATATGTGCATATAAGTGTTACAAATAAGGACGGAAGATAGATAAGATAAGTTAAACTCTCTTATCTAACAAACTCTCGGTAAAGACCTATGTTAAGTTTATCAAGAAAGGTTTAGAGAAGAAGATAAGAAGATAAGCTAAGTAGAGAAAGTTATTTCCTATATAATTTTCTTTCCTTTATCACTTTTATTTATTCCTTCGTTTTAATGAAGGAACGAGCATAAACTTGAGGATTGGAAATAACTGAGGAAGGAAGAGTAGTAGGTAAAGGCTAGCCGGAGTCAGGTGGGCTTTCTAACTAAATGATGATGCAATATACATACGTATATGAAGCATGATATTTTGAGAAAATGATTAACTTGCCAATGTTTGAGTTTTGTATGATCATCTACTTGATGGAAGACGAATTCGGTCATGTGAATTGCATGATTTGTGTACACTGAGGTGACTGTGAGCCGTCCTTTCGGTCAGCCGGTCAATGTGTTTGAGAAGGAGGCCTACTTCTCAACACGCGAGATGATGTGGTAGATGTTATTCATACACCATATTTGACTGCAGTCATTAATGTTTGATGATGAGGAAACTAAAAAGTATTTTAGCATGCCTTGTGTTATTTAAAGTAAATCACTTGTGACATGCTTATCGAGGCAACTTTCAATGTTTTGGGCACGTGTTCACTGAGTACTTTGTACTCAGCCCTGCATGTTATTTCTAAAATGTGCAGGCAAAGCTGGGATGAAGATGGGAGTGTGCCGAACAGAGCTTTTGTTGTCATTTTATGAAGTGTCTTCTTATAGATATGACGATGTCAGTAGTTCGAGTTCTAGGATTATATGTCTGCATACATGTAATCCCTTTTGATGATCCATTCCGCTGCTATACTCTGATGTTATTGTTGATGTTTTGATGAACATGAAGTTGAAAGTTGTTATCTTCACCTGAACTCCGAGATAACTTTACTTATTCCATTGGAAGTTATCTATTATTGAAAATGTATAAATATTTATTATTTCTAGATGACTTTTAATTATTATTGAAAAGTTATCTTAAGATTTTGATTATCCTTGATTCGAATTATCGAGCCCTTGAATGATCCTCTCTAGCTTGTTGTAAATGGGCAGGTATTACTTCAAATAATTTTAGTTGTCCCTTGAGATAAACGTTGATCTGATCATTTTGGAATTGTTGTTGAGAACAATATCCTTCCTTTTGGTTCATTTGATGAAGTAACTAAATATATCTCGAATATTCAGTACATGGTTCATTTCTCTTTTCTTGATCAATAGTGATGATTTAGGACAAGATATAAGTTATCGTTCGAATCTTGTAGTAACTGCCCATTCCTTCATTCTCTAATCTGAAAGACGTTTAGTTTTTATTCATTTTTCTATTTTATTTATTTAGTCACATTACTCGGTTTAAATAGCCTTTAATTTAAATCGGGTTGTGACAATATGCATATTCGGTAGTGAATCCATGTAATATAAATACAAGGCCTTGCAGTATTTCATGTTCATAATTTAAGTATATTGCATGTAAGGATTCATAATAGTGATTATCACAAATTATGTTATAGTTTGACAGTTTGTATACTAGTTAAGTTCTACTAACATAAACTTATATCTAAATTAATTGATACTATATGTTTGTGTTAATTTCAAAAAATTTAATAAAATACGTTAGTATAATTTTGTAAACATACTAGATAAATTAAATTTTATTTACTGAAAAAAAAAATTAAATTTTAATATTATATTTTACACACTAATGGGTAATGAATTATGAGAATGTGTACGTTCATGCATGCATATTTGGTAAATTTATGCTAGTGGTCAATTTGTACCAATGTGTGTAGATGGTGGATGAAATGCCAATTTGTTTGAATTAATTTATCAAGTTTTATTAATGGTGGAGTAATTATTATAGAAGTTTGAATAAAATATGGGGAAAAGAAAAACAATTAATGGATCTTTTCAAATTTAAACTGAACATTTAATAGGGACATATTAGGTATAACACATTATTATTTTTACCAAATTGACAATAATATCCAATTTGATCCGGATCAAATTGAGTCAATTAGATTTACCGTTAACGAAAATAATTGTTTGGTTATTTTGGTTAATTCGGTTAGTCCAATTTATTTTCCATTTCTTTTGAATACTAAATTTGATATCATTTTAGTACCAATAATTCATAACATCAAAATAATAAATATAAGATTTCAAGTTAAACAATAACCAACAAATAAACATTATATCAAAAAAAATAACTATTGTATTCAACAATAATCAAAACAACCTACAAGTTATATGTTGCAATCATTGTAAAAAAAAATAAAATAACAAAATCATCCTAAATTTGAAGAAGTTTCTGTGTTCAAAAAGTAAATGTGAAAATAAGAAGATTAAAAGTGGATAATTTTAGGAAATATATAACATATACAATTGAAATTTTAGTATATAGAATATATTTTTAACTCATATATATATATATATATATATATGAGTTATATTATTAACTAGAAATAAATCTAGACCATCAATTTTAAAAATTTGTAGGGTGGAGATCGATTTAAAATTATAGTTATGCAAAACTAATATTCGTGTGGGGGATATGGACTCTATTTGCGCCGCTTAATTAGGATGGAAAGATATCAAATCCAAAATTATTCTTCCTCTTTAATATCGTTGGATTGTATTGCTTTTGCTTTATCATTGATTAAATAATAATATTTCCATTCATTTATTGCATATTTTGTTGCTTCTTATTCCTAAATAGTTAATGTGTTAATGCATATTTTATTGTTTATTAAGCATACATATATATGATACTAATATCTTGATAACAATGAAATGTTTGTCACCTACTTTCTGTTTTTCTTATAAATATATTTATTTATTTTATTCTTGTTTTTTTACAAGATTTTTTCAAATTTCAAAGATGATTTTCTTAATTTTCAACTAGTTTCATTAATATTCTTCTTTCTCTCTGCTTCCTTTTCTATTTTTCAGATTATTTTCAAAAATGAATAGTAGATAGATAAATTATATGTTCAAGGTAAATAGATATATAACTTATATTCTCTTATTAAATAGATAAGGGTCACTAAATTTTCTTAATTATTAGTATTCTTTAAATACATCTTCAATAAAGTCAAAACGCCTTATTGGATATATTAGCTAGCTACCAGATTGGAGTGAGCTTTAAATCGTTAATTAATGCGCATACACATATACAAACAAACATTTATACACTTCTTAAATTAAATAATAAGATTTGTTTGCTAAAAGTAACTAAATAAACACTTCCATCATTCTCCACTACTCTCACTCAAGTCAACTCTACACTTTCAATCTCGTTAAGTGCATTACATTAGTGTGTTACACTTTCATCGCACATTAAACCTTTGATATAATAAAATAGATGTATACAATCAATGCACATTACACTTTCTCTGAAAAATTACAAAGAAAAAGAAAGAAACAAACAAAACCGATGAACATAATTTGCAGATGGAATATAATCATGTTGGGGAATGAAATCAAATACCAAAAGAAAGAGCAAATAGAAAAAAAAAAATTACACACAAGTTGAAGAAATGAGAGAAATTTCTCTCATGGTTCAATTGATTTGATTGGTAGAAACCCAAATACAAGTCACAAACCTCTAGTTAATGTGCAGCACTTGATACAAATATAAATGCACATCTATAATTACACTTCCCTTTATTTTGCCAGTGATAAGAGACAAAGTAAGAATAAGAAAAAAGTGAATACAAAATTATGTACCTTCGAGATTTGAGACCACGAAACTGATTCGAAGCTTTTACCAATCCAATCTTCTTGAGGATCCATCCACTCTCCAAAATCAACATTCAGCTGCAGCAGCTTCTAACCGTTGCCACGTTATTTCTCGTTGTTCGTCTAGCTCTCTGCACCTGGCTTTCCTCTCTTTGTACTGCTTCCGGCACTCTTCAAATAGCTGGCCATCCATCTCCATCAACATTTTTCGAACATTAGAACTCAAGCTCTGCACCGAGTGGTTCCAGTGAGACTGCACATTCTTTTGCAGAGCCTCAAAAATGATTGGCACAATCACATGTCGATTCTGGGCAATCAGTTCCACTATGTGTAGATTGTTCCACAATAAAAGGGCTCGTTCTGCAACCTGAAACACTCATTTGGGAACAATTAGATACAAGGCATGACTTCATGACAAGCAATGAATCTCTACTATTTCTGTAGGAGAGAAATGAGGAAAACTAAAGAATAATCGAGAAATCATCATACTCCCCAACGAGTTCAGCGGATTAACATAGGCAACGAAAGCTGAACAAATCATTCTCAAGTTACATTATAGCACTTGTACATCAGTAACCATTCATTTTCAGGGTGAATGCTTGACCAAATAGTTAAGCTGGCACATATAGATCAAAATTCTCAGACTATACCAAAACGCAAGACATTATAGCAGCAGCACTGTCAAAATAAACCACCAACTACATGGAATGAGTGACAAAGAAATAACAAACACTAAAGTGACAGGGAATAAGGGAACAAAAAAATGTTCTTGAGCTCATCTTAATGGTTCAGAAACTGAATTGATGAAAGGATGAGCTACAATGCATATCTCTTAAGAAAACTTAATTTGTAAATAATCAATACAGAGGCATATTCAACAGCTGATCCAGGTAGGGAAACTATAGATGACTGTTCACACAAAGAAATCAGCAGTTGCACACCACAACAAAATTGAGATGATTTGAGCAGCACAATAAAAGGCAAAAGCTACTAACAAACATGGCACTGCAACCAAATACTTTAGTAAATTATGATGAGCTTCTGAGACCTGATACTGAGGGCTGTTGATGGAACGAGCAATCTGTTTGAACAGAGGAACCATGCACCTCTGGAACTCCATGGCGTTCGTCCCATCCAACACTTCCTCAAGCTCCCCAAGAAGAAGAACTTCCTTATGCGAATTTATGACAGGCCAATACTTCAATAGGACCATGATAACGGTGTCCGCCAATCTGTAGTCCTTTTCCACAAACTGTGTAATGCAGTACGATAGCTGGCTGTGATACGTTCCTAGCGTCTTCGGTTTGTGTAGAGGTATCAAAGCACGTGCAAGAAACAACTTGTGCTCCTCCTTCATTGGCAATGCAAAACCATTAATGATGCTTCCTAGTATCTCCAGTAGCTCTGCGATCCCATTCTGCCTCCCAGTCTCATACATGAATCTATAGAATATATTGTTTATCGCCTTCCTAATAAATGGCCTATGAACCATAAACTTCCCATATATCCTATGTAGAATAGTTTTCAAACACTCCCTCTCCCTTGGATCATCGGAATCGAACAAATCAAGCAACTTCATTACAAAGAAATGATCGATGTAACGCTTTGCAATCTTCGTATCTGTATCCGATGAAACAACGTACCGTAATAGAAGCTCGTAAACGAGATGCAAATGCGGCCAGGAAGAATGGAAAAAGGGTTCCTCCTCTTGGGGATCGACATTCTCACAACCTGTGTTTTCGTGGGAAGCAGGGGGCAAGCATCGAAAAATGTTCGTAGAGATCATCTTCAACAATTCCCCTTGATTCGCCTCCGTAAATTTAAAACCGGATTGAATGAAATCCAGGAGCTCCATCAAAGTTAGCCGCTTAACCTCCCTCTCCTTCGCCATTTTCAGAGTGTCGGAGAAGTCGAATTGAACGGAGCAGATCTTCAGCTTCCGCAGAAACAAATCCTGGCGCTCCACAGCCGCAACATCTCGAAACGACGGTAGGTTTTCGATTGTGCCGGTCGGCGGCCGCTCCGGCACCGCGGCGGCAGGCATTGGCGGCTGCTCGGCTAAATTCAGCGTCGCGACACCGCGGGAAGGGTGGCAGACTACGAATTCGGTGTCGGAGCTCCGATCAGGCGGCGGACAGGCGAAATCAACGTCGGATTTCGCCAGCTTGCGGTGGCCTCTCTTTATAATCCTGTGGAACATCTTGCCTCAAATTTTTGTATGCATACATATACACATACAGATATATATAAATACAAATGTGTTATACACATCTAGGTTTTCGCAAATCGAGAAAACCAATGCTAGAGATGGATCAACTAGATTGAAAAAATGCTTAAGCGATTGCGCGTATCTGTTGCCGCGCCGCGGCGGGAGAAAATGCAGCGAATTGCAGAGACGATCGCCGGAGATTGGAATGCCCCGGCGATCGGAGATGATAACCGTATTTGTGAGAATACGTGCGTCTATATTTTATACGCGCACGTATATTTGAATGTGTGTTGGGCAAGAAGACGAAACTGGGGATTACATTACACGTATTTGTTTGGTAGGATGGAATCTTATTTAATATAAATATTATGTATTTCAACATATTGTGAAGTTAAGGAATTGTTTGGTAGGATGGAATCTTGTTTCATGTTTTCTATCGTTAGAAATTTTCACCGTTTTATAGACTATTAGGCTTCATTAACTGTACGTGAGTATGTAGTGTGTGAGCAACTCCTTTTCTTTATAGAGGGATGAACCCTACTTCCCGTTGGAGAGAAACGGCGCGTGTTCCTTACTTGTACCGGAAAAGTCGCATGATGTCAGGTGCTTTATAGACTGCAGTACTAGGGGAATGTCGCTTCTTGTAGAAAAGGAGACCCTAGTTGCATGGTGATTGAGCATAGGTATGGGCCGTCTGCACCTTATCTTGACTTTTCTGCATGCACCTATCCGTTGTGCAATAACGCGATGACACGTGGACTCTGTAATTGCGGTGTACGTCAGCCTCTGAATGTTTAAATTTCAAACTTGAGGGTTGGTGAGTCAACGTATCATGGCTGGCACATATGGATGCTTCGAGACCGGCTTTGAAGTTGAGGCGCTTTGAATAAGCTGACTTGAGAGCACTTTGCTTTAACTTGAAGTGATAGCATGCTATGAGCATCTTTATATGGAAAACATCTCGTTTACGCTCTATGATGTACTTTGTTGCGACTTTATTACAGACGCTTTACGATAGACCACTGCTTCATAAACCTACGCTCTAGAAATATGAAAGCTTCCTAATAGATAAGCTTTACCAAAAATAAGTCTAGAGAGTGATTTACTAGATCATCAAAAATAACAAGGGAAATACTCTATTAGGGTTTTGGAATTGAATCAAAACAAATTATTTTTAACTTTAATTAAAAGTTCCCCCTTAACATAATATCCCAACAATTTCCCCCTTTTTGATGATGCCAAAACCTTAACATCAAGTCCTATACTTCTAGACGCTCTAGATTTTATAAGAGTGAAAGTGGGTTAGCACAGTAATGTTTTTAACATAAACGCAAAGAAAATAAGATTTAAGACAATGAGAGTTTGTCTTAAGGCATAAACAGATATCATCATATATATGAATAGGAAATTATACAAGTACAATGATATCTATTCATAAACAAACAAGATATTTATTTAAAGCGTCTGTGAGGGGCAGGAGGGATCAATCCATAAGCTTTGTAGACCCTATCCAGGATGGCAGCTTTGGTGCAGTTAGGACGGTCGTTCTGTTCAAGCCACTCTGCACACTCTTCGACCTCCTTGTTGATTGCTTCCTCATCCGGGATAGAGCCTTCAATGAGTGGGAGATTGAACCTTTCTTGTTCTGGAGGTTTGAGAGTCACTCCTTCTGCTAGGTCCAGAATTTTATTGAAGATGGAGGCTTTGTATGTTTCCATGTATGCTATGAAGCAGTCCAAAGCATATTCAGTCCTGAAGCCATTCCAGTAGTAGAAAACCTTGATGAACTTGGTCTTAGCTTCATTCCACTCCTCCTTGAGTTCATCAGGGATGATCTCATCAACAAACTTCGATCCTTCAGCTTGATCTCTCAGCCTCTTTCGAATGAACTCCTCCCTACCCACGATTTCCTTTCTGCAGGCTTCGAACTCCTCCGTTCGCAGACCTTCCACATAAGCTCTGCGAGATTCCAGGGCCTCCTGCTTAATGAGCTTAAGCTTGACTTTCTCATCAGTCACAACTTCCTCATTAAACACTTCTTCCCTTATCTCCGCAACCGCTTTTTATTTTGCCATCACTTCCAAGCAGTTCTTTTCATCAGCGCTTTGCGGAGTGTGCTTCAACTTGTACCGACGGAGTAAATGATTGTACTTGAAAGTTAGAAGCGCGCCGATTTCCTCATCAATTTCTCTTTGCGCTTCAACCTCCGTGGTCATAGTTGCGAGAGTGAGCTTGATTTTCTTTTTGGGGTTTGTGCCAGTAGTAGAGCGTGTTTGGCGCTTTGGTTTTCACGAGTTTGCTATTCTACTGGCATGCTCTGAAGTGGAGTGGCTTGTATGGATTCATCGACATTGATAATATGCCGCTCTGCCGTCGTGGCAGCCACTTCCCCCTTTCCAGGTACGCTCTCTTCCACCTTCGCCCTTGTCTGCACATTCACTGGAGCTGTGGATTGACCACTTGATGTTCAGGTCATTTTCCCCTTTTTGGCATCAACAAAAGCCGGAGTGGAGGGAATGGTCCGGTCCTGTGCAGATTGACCTGCCGCTCCAGGCACAATCAGAATGTTTGGTTGGTTGGGCTTCTAGACGTTCCGGGCTAGGAGAGCCCCAAGAACTTGAGAGCTGACAGAATGGGAGCGGGAGCGCGAGCGTTGGTGAGGATCACGGATTTTTCAAAGCCTTTCCGGAGTAGGCTGACTTCAGATTGGATAAATTGGGAGAGCGTCCCAATCTGTGTTGAGATTTGCTCTATCAGCTTGCTGTCAACGACCTCTATCCTTCCGGATGCGCTTTGATCACCAGCTCCGGTGTGGCCCAACATGGCCACAGCTTGCTTCCGCCCTTGCTCTAAAATGAAAAGCTTCTTCTCAACCGACTCTAGTTTCTCCTTAAGCTGTAGGGCAGCAGAATCTGCTTCATGCCTCTCTGCCATAGTAACTTTGAGTTCATTCTCCATTTTAGCCAGTCTTGCGGTTGTTTCTGAGAGCTCCTCTTCAGTGGCATCAAGCTGCCTAGCCACATGCTCACGCTCTTCCTTTTCAGCATCGGCCCTGTCTATTTCAAACTCCACCTCCTTCTGGCTTTCGTGGATGTGGTCAATTATTGTTTGTTGTTCTGAATTCAGCTTCTATACTTCCGCACGCAAGGTGGGGATCTCTCCAAGTTGGACCCTTGCGTTTGAAAGCTCATCATGAGCTTTCTTTAGATTCTCCTTTTCTTCGGCCAACTGGACAGTTGCCTTTTCCGCCTTCAATTCTCTCAACTCTGTGGAAGCAGTTGAGAGCTTCTCCTTCACACTCAACAACTTTGTGTTAGCAATTGTGAATTCTTCTCCCTTCCTTCTCTTCTCATCCTCGGCTTTGGAAAGCCTCTCTTTCTCCTCTTTTACTGCCTCCTTTAGTTGGGCACTCTCACGCTCTAAGGCATCATGAGCAGTTTGAAGAGCTGAGAGCCGCTCTTCAAGTTCTGCGACTTTAGTGCCTGCTGGCTCGGTTTGCTGAGTTGGAGTATAAGTTGGTACAAGCTCCTGTACCTTCATTTCAATGTGGCTCCACACCTCTGGCTCATCGATCAGGTCATCAAAGCGTTGGAGTTGGAAACTCCCTAGGATCGAGGCCTCCTCCTCGATTAATACTCTGGCTCCTTTGGCCGTCACTTGCTGGCACACCTTGTAGACGTTGGTGCCACGGCTTCTCACGTATCTGAGAAAGTTTGAGATTAGATCAAAAACGTGAGAAAGGGAGAGGGAACTCTCCAAAGAATTGTTGGATCTCCTCCTGTGTGAAGGAGAGTTCCATATCCACTGCCAACTCTGGCCTTGCAACTCTGGGAGTTGGAGGAGCGTCAACATTAATCTCCTTATCCACGCCAAGGATGGACTGTTGACTTCATCATTGAAGTCAAGAGCGCCAATCTTTTAAGCATCTTGGTGAGACGCTTCGAGATCCTACTTTGCGGCAGCTCTGGCACCGGCATCCAGATCTATACTGAGCGCTTTGTCAGAGTCTGATGTACTGGATGAAGAGGCGCTTTCCTTATCAACAATCTTCTTATTACCACCCCGTTTTCCCTTTCCTGGAGAGCGTGTGGTCTTTTTGGGCACTTTCCCTTTCTTCTTCTTCTTCTTCTTCTTTTCATGCTCTGCAATTTGTGTGAGGATTGCCTTCTCCTCAGGAGTGTATACGATGTTGGCCGGTGGTGGAGGCGCTTCACCAAAAATGTCTCCTTTGAGTGCTTTGGAGAAAAGCACTCGATCATACTTTCGTTCCACCGGCCATTCCTTGTGAGCTGGCTATGTGTGTTCAATGAAAAGGGAGACCTTCATCCCAAACTTCAACTTTCCGGTGAAAGTGAATTTCTCTTTTTCCTTCACTTCCGCCACATCGTTCTTGGCATCTAGAAGCTGGTTGATGAACCACGCTTTCCAGTTGTAGACATTTTTGTTCATGACAAAGGAGGCACTTTGTCATGATGTTGGCTAGATGATTGTACAATGGTCGGAGGTCTGAAACTTTCAAGGTTTGCTTGTCGTAAATTGCTTTTTCATTTGCAGAGAATCGACAGAACTCTTTCTGAATGTTAATGTCGCCGGCCTTCTCCGGGTTCTCTCCTTGGTTGAAGAGACAGATGATGTCATCGAACAAGTTGTCGAAGTCGAGATCGTCCATCGCCACCAGATATGTGAGCCCGTGCTCACCAGTCTTGCAAAGAACTCAACTACTCCCTCGGGGTATGTACTCGTCGGATGTTGGAATAGGAGTTTATCCAACCCAGAATTGACGATGGTGATTAACACATATTTTATGTGCATGTCAAGTGTATTTCGCATGTGTTTCAGTCTCGATTTATGTGCTTAAATGTTAGAAATGCTAGGGTTTCTTAACTTGTAGCATACTTTATACTTTTCTCATTTTCTCTCAGTTTCGATCTATTTTTATAAGAATTGGAAAGAGTATTCAAGTAGCTAAGGATCGAGGGCCAGAAATGAGGAAGAAACGAGCTTAATTAAAGTGAAACTTATGTTCAAAAATGTGGAATTTCAAGTTATATAGCTAGGGTTTCACTAGTTTGAATTCATTTATGTTTTCCTCATTCTCTCGAGTCTTTTTATGCTTTTTTCAAGAATAATGAAGAACTTATTTGGCCAATTAAACTAATCCATGTTGAAGAGGAATTCATCAGGAAGCTATATCAAAAACCGGATCGAGAATCAGAGTTCGGACGAGAGAGAACGAGCGAAAATGACAAAGTTGCGCAAGGAGAAGGAAGACCGGCAGCCCAGCTGGAGACCCAATGGGCCGCCGGGATCCAGCTTTGGACCGCCACCAGCCACAACTAGTTCGGCGGTCCAATGGGTCGCCAGTTGTCCGCCCATCCTCACTTAAACTCGCCCGAACTTGTCCCAGTTTACCCCGATTCGCCCCAACTCGTCCCAAACTCAGTTTTTGATGTATTTAACCCCTAAATTCACCCTATTTGGATAGCTTTTCATACTTTAACATTCTTAGAACCCTAAAAATATTTCTCTCTTTCTACTTTGGTATTTTCATTGATTGTTGGAGAAATACTTTGAAGATTTGAAGATCTTTCCACTATTTTGTTCCTTATTGAATTCTCTATCATTTGATTATGGTTTTATGCATTTTCTATGGTTTATTTTCCTTAATCATGTCTAGCTAGTTCTCTTTGTGATTCCAATTATATGTAGATTAGGGATAAGTGATGGGGATTAGGCTCTAATTATGAATTTACCTTCTAATTTCATGTTCATTTCTCTTGGGGCTATGTTTTATTATGTAATTATACTTGATCACCATAGTTGCATATCAAGTGTTTGATCTAATGCTTAGGAGGCTTAGATTAGATGCTAGGATCAAGAGATTTGCATGCTAGAGAATAGTAGGGCTAAAGAACTCCATAAGCTATTGGGAGTTAATGAATTGCTTGATATCTTAGTAAGAGTTAAGCCTTTCATTAATCCACTTGATTTCATTACAATGAGAGTTGAGTGAATCATACTTAGGAGGTTTCCCACATGAAATTGGATTAAAATGGCTAATTCTAGTTAAAGTCCTAAATCCCTATCACTTAGACCTAGTTGAAGTATAATTGGAGTCACTTTCATTCCATATTGAGTTTATATCATTTGATTACTTGTTGCTTGTTTAGTTAAGTTTTAAGTTTGTTAATTACTTTTCATTCTCATTGTTAATTGAAAAATCCAAAAACATGTTAGTTGTGAGCTTGGATAGTGATTAAGGTAGCTAGATTACTACTTGAATCTCTTACGTCCTAACATTCCCTGTGGATTCGACTAGATACTTATTGACTATCATTGCATCCTCTACCCTTAAAAAGTAGAGCGATCAATTTTTAGCGCCGTTGCCGGGGAATGTTTAGTTTGAGTTTCAATAGTTGATTTGGTTATTGAGTTACTAATTCAAGCATTTTTCTCTTTTAATTTTTGTTTTGTAGGTTTATGCACACAAGGTTCAAGGGAAGACTTGTTCAACCTTTGATCTTGAACTTTGAAAGAAGGCATAGAAGAAGGAATTCTATTGAAGAACAAGAGATGAGAGCTAACATACAAAATATGAAAGCTCTAATGAAGGAGTTTGAGGATATGAGGGCAAGGCTTGATGAGCATGAACGAAGAGCAATTGAGGAGCCTCTACCTCCACTAAATCAAATGTTTGAGGCACCGGTCCAACAATTCCAAGAAGGAGCATGGGGACCTCGTGTCAATACGAATAACTTTAAGATAAGGACCGACCTTATCCAAATGGTCCAATCGGAGCAATTTGGTGGGAGGCCAAATGAGGATCCTAATGCTCACTTGAGCACGTTCTTAGAGATTTGTGACACGGTGAAGCATAATGGAGTGCTGGAAGATGCTATAAGGATGAAACTATTCAATTTCTCCTTAAGAGACCGAGCCACAGAGTGGTTCAAAAATCTTGATAAGAGTGAAATCACCACGTGGGAGAAGTTGTGCAAGGTATTCCTTGCCAAGTACTTTCCACCTTCAAAGGCACAAAAACTCATTTCGGAAATTTCTCATTTCTCCTAACATGGTGATGAGATCCTATTTGAGGCGTGAGAAAGGTATAGGGGACTTGCTACGCAATTTCCCTCAACATGGCTTTAGCGAGGCGCAACAAATAGTGAATTTCTATAGCGGTCTCTCTCCACACACAAGGAGCATAGTTGATGCTACATCCGGGGGTTGCCTAGTAAACCGGAATGCAAAGGAAGCCCTAAGGATCATAGAAGAAATGACAGCTAATAGTTATCAATGGCCATTGGAGAGAGGTCCTACGAAGAAGGTGAATTCTATACTTGAAGATGCAAGAATTGATGAATTGGCTTCACAATACACTCTTCTTAAGAGGGAGTTCGAAGAAGAGTGGAGATCAAAGAAAGAAGTTCAAGTAGTTCAAGCCCAAGAGAGTGAAGAGTTCAATGGGAATGAAGATGTGAGCTATGTGAACCAAATGCCTTATGACAATTATAATAAGCAAGGGTTTCAAGGGCCTCAAGGAGGATTCCAACGCTCACTTTCCACCTCCCGGATTCTCCATTTCTCAAGGGGCGATTGAAGAGCCCAAGAAAAATCTCTCTTCAACGGAACAAATGCTTCAACAATTGTTGGCTAACCAAGGGCAAATGGCGAATCAACAACAACAAATGGCCAACCAACAAAACTCCTTCATCACTTAAACCGGGCAAAAAGCCAATGCACTGGATAATTCTCTCACTTCTTTGTCAAAGCAAGTCAAGATGATGGAAGGCCAAATGAGTCAAATGGCCAACCAAGCGGCTTCTCAACACACACCGGGCAAGTTTCCAAGATACGAAGATGAATCCAAAAGGGTGTAATGCTATCACATTGAGGAGTGGAAGAGCCTATGAGAATGAAGCCACATCCGGAAGTAAAGAGGAGGAAGTTCTTGTGAAAGATATACCCTATGAAGAACCCTCAACTCTTGATGAGGAACCAAGAAAGGAAGTTCAACAGGATAAGGCTCTAAAGGAAGTGTTGATAGAAGCTCCTCTTCCTACCAAGGATGTGATCACGAAGGCTCCATTCCCTCATCGTCTAGCCAAGCCCAAGGTGGATGAAAAGATGAAGAGGTTCTTAGACATTTTTGACAAGGTATAAATCAACATCCCATTGCTTGATGCACTTAGAGATATGCCCGGCTATGTGAAGTTTTTGAAAGATGCCGTAGCTAACAAGAGGAAGTTTGGATCATTTGAAATAATTAGTCTAACGGAGGAAGTTAGTGCGGTGATTCAAAGGAAAATACCTTTGAAGAAAAAGGATCCCCGAAGCTTTACTATAGCTTGTGTGATTGGTGGTCAAAGGTTTGGGAGAGTCTTATGTGATCTTGGTGCTAGCATAAACTTAATGCCTTTGTCTATCTTTAGAAGATTGGATATTGGAGAGATCAAACCTACTTCTATTTGTCTCCAAATGGCCGATCGTTCCATATCTTATGCCCAAGGGGTTGTTGAAGATATTTTAGTGAAATTTGAGGAGTTTATCTTCCCCACGGACTTTGTTATCTTGGATATGCCGAAGGATAAGGATATGCCACTTATTCTTAGGCGTCCTTTTCTAGCAACCGGAAGGGTTCTCATTGATGTACAAGACGAGAATCTCACTTTTAGAGTCAATGAAGAAACCCTCACTCTTTCAATCTTTGATGCAATGAAGAGATGAGATGATCCAAGTTATGAAGAATGCAATTCAATCACCACTTTGCCTATATCTATGGCAAAGGATCTTACAGAGGAAAGCATCTCCAATTCTCTATACTCCTATTCCGACTTGGATAAAGTGTGTGATGAATTATTGGAGTCTATTGCTTTCTTGGATGCCAACCAAGGATTACTAAATGATGAAGTGTATTACCTTGATATCAACCAACCGGGAGAGAGTGGGAGTTCAACGAAGGTGGATTCTCTTTCAAGCCCTAATCTAGAGTTGAAACCTCTCACTTATCACCTAAGGTACACCTTTCTTGGTGATAATGACTCATTTCCCGTAATTGTGTCACAACACTTGTTAGAGTCCGAATTGGACAAGTTGTTGTGTGTCCTTAGAGAGTATAAAGATGTGATTGGTTGGTCTATTGATGATATTAAGGGGATTTGCCCCTCTATTTGTATGCATCGTATATTATTGGAAGATGATTGTCGTCCTCAGGCTCAACCTCAAAGGAGGTTGAATCCGGTTTTGCAAGAAGTGGTTAGAAAAGAGGTCTTGAAATTGCTTGATGCCGGCATGATCTATGCTATATCGGATAGTGAGTGGGTGAGCCCTACTCAAGTGGTTCCGAAGAAAGGGGGGGATGACCGTGGTAAAGAATGAGAATTATGAGATTATAGCCACAAGATTTGCCACCGGATATCGAGTTTGCATCGATTATAGGGCTTTGAATGTGGTAACACGGAAAGTTCACTTCCCTCTACCCTTTATAGATCAAATGTTGGATCGTTTGGCGGACTATGAATATTATTGCTTTCTTGATGGGTATTCGGGTTACAACCAAATTATCATAGCCCTGGAGGACCAACACAAGACAACATTCACATGCCCTTATGGAGTTTTTGCTTATAGAAAAATGCCTTTTGGGTTGTGCAATGCTCCGGCCACTTTTCAAAGGTGCATGATGTCTATCTTTGGTGGTTTGATTGAAAACATAATGGAAGTGTTCATGGATGACTTCTCGGTTTTTGGGAAGAGTTTTGATTCTTGTTTGGATAATCTCACAAAGGTCTTGCAAAGGTGTAATGACACTTCTCTTGCCTAAATTGGGAGAAGTGTCACTTTATGGTTAGAGATGGAATTGTGCTTGGGCACAAAGTTTCTAGAGATGGTTTGGAAGTGGATAGAGCCAAGATCGTTGCCATAGAGAAGCTTCCACCCCTAACAAATGTGAAATCAATTAGAAGCTTCCTTGGGCATGCGGGGTTCTATAGAAGATTCATAAAAGATTTCTCAAAGATTACTAAGCCACTTTGTTCTCTCTTGCAAAAAGATGTGAAGTTTGTCTTTGATGAGAAGTGTATGGAAGCATTTGAGACATTGAAGAAAGCCCTCATCTCTACTCCTATTCTAATCAAGCCTAATTGGAGTGAATCTTTCATTTTGAAGTGTGATGCAAGTGATTGCGCTTTAGGAGTGATGTTGGGGCAAATGAGAGATAATGTTTTCTGGGTGATTCATTATGCTAGTAGAACATTGGATGGAGCTCAAAGCAACTACACAACAACGGAGAGGGAATTCTTGGCCATTGTTTTTGCCTTTGACAAATTTCGATCCTACCTTGTTAGGAATCACACCATTGTCTATTCGGATCACACGGCCATCCGGCATGTCATGGCAAAGAAGGATGCAAAGCCTCGTTTGATATGTTGGATTCTCCTTCTTCAAGAATTTGACATGGAGATTCGAGATAGAAGAGGTTGTGATAATCAAATAGCCGATCACATGTCAAGGCTAGAAAAGCCGGTTGAAGGTGAAGAGTTGAAGTTGAGCATTAATGATTACTTTCACGATGAGAGGATCATGGTAGTAAAGTGCAAAGATTCTTGGTTTGCGGATTTTGCAAACTATATTGTCCTCAAAGAATTACCACCAAGCCTTTCGGATTATCAAAAACCAAAGTTCATTCGAGATGTTAAGTTCTATTATTGGCAAGATCCATATATATGGAGGAGATGTGCCGATGGCCTTATTCGTAGATGTGCTATGGAGAGTGAATGGTTCAAGATTATTGGAGATTGTCATGAGGGGCCAAATGGGGGCCATTTTGGGGCTAATCGTATGGCTTGGAAGGTATTTCAAAGTCGGTTCTATTGGCCTTCTATTTTTGAGGATTGTCAAACCTTTGTGAGGAATTGTGATAGATGCCGAATGATGGGAAATATCACAAGGAGGGATGAGATGCCTCAACACATCATGATTGAGGTTGAACTATTTGATGATTGGGGGATAGATTTCATGGGACCATTTCTCAAATCTTGTGGTTTTTCTTATATCCTTCTTGCTATTGAGTATGTCTCACGATGGGTCGAGGCCATTCCAACTTCGACTAGTGATTCCAAGGTTGTGATCAAGTTTTTGAAGAAGAACATTTTAACTCGGTTTGGAACTCCGAGGGCTTTGCTTAGCGATGGGGGGTCACATTTCAACAACAAATGGTTGGGAAGTTTGCTTGCAAAGTATGGTGTTAAGTACAAGATTACTTCTCCATACCATCCTCAAGCTAATGGTCAAGCGGAGCTTGCAAATCGTGAGATCAAGCAAATTCTTGAGAAGACGATCACAATGAGGAAGGATTGGGCTAATAAACTCGATGATGCATTGTGGGCCTATAGAACCGCCTACAAAACCCCCATTGGTATGTCTCCTTACCAACTCATTTTTGGAAAGTCTTGTCACTTGCCTTTGGAAATTGAACACAAGGCGTTTTGGGCTATAAAGAGAATAAATTTTGAGTTCAAGGAGGCCGGGTTTAGTAGGAAGAACCATCTTGTAGCGTTGGAGGAATGGAGAAACGAGGCCTATGAAAATTCTCAGTTTACAAGGAAAGGGCCAAGAAGTTTCATGACTTGGGGATTCGAGAAAAAGGTTATCATTCCGGGAGACGAGGTTCTTCTCTTTAACTCTCGTCTTCACCTTTTTCCCGGATAACTCCAATCAAGGTGGACCGGTCCTTATGTTGTGAGCAAGAGTTTCAAGAATGGAACATTCGAACTTCTCAAGAACGATGATTCTACTTTTGTTGTCAATGGACATAGGCTCAAGCCCTATTTTAATTCGAAGAGAGTTAAGGAGGAGTCGACCATCCTTCTTCATGATTCTTGATTTTGGAGGTAATGTCGAGCTAATGACGTTAAACAAAGCACTAGTTGAGAGGCACCTCAACACGTATCCTTTTCTTTTTCGTTTTAGTTAGTTTTATTTCATTTCCGATTTTTGTGTCGTTTTTCGTTTAGTTTTGAGAAAACCTTTAAAAATAAAAAAAAATTGAAAAATTAAAAATTAAAAAATTAAAATATATTTAGGGGGTCTCGATAGAGGATCGGGAGTTGGCCCCTCCCGTTGGAAGGGCCGAAAAATGGCCCGAAATCGATCCGGAAGGAGGCGGCGACCCTTCTTTGAAAAGAGGTGAATTTCTTCAATTTTCTTCAAGACAATGAGGTAATGAGTTCTGTATCCTTGCTTTTATGTGTTTCTACTTGCTTTATATGAATTGATATGTATGTTTTGCTTATCAAATTCATGAAATTAGGTAGAAATTCTTGTTAGGGTTCTTCTTGAATCTTGAAAATTCTTGAATGAAGAATGTGGTATTGGGCATGAATTGGATAGCATTGATTTTTCTCTTTAGGATTTATGCTATATCTAGTCTTGAAATTTGCATTCTTTTATGAACTATGTCTCTTATGCACTTGAGCACACTTGAAATGAATGTGCAGGATTTTTGCATTTCTAATGAACATTTGAACGAATATGCTTAATTTATGGAGATAAATTCATTTCTTGGATGTTTAATTGCTTGAAGAGGTCATGAGTTCATAAATTTTTGAGTGTGCACTAGGAAAATTCATTGCATTAGTATCTTGAGTTGAATTTCCATATGAACTTGAGTTCATTTTCACTTGAACATGCATGAATGATTGAGAAGAATTTTTCTTGGACTTATGGAGGTTATGTTGATGAAGTGCTTGATGTTGGTTTGAAAATTCATTTCTTGAATGCATGAATGCAAAAATGGGGGGTAATGGCTAGAAGAAATGTGATTGTTTTATGAAAATCCATTGAGGAATTTCTTGAATCTTACTTGGGATTTTTCACATTGTATAGGAACAAAGGAGCTAAAGGAAAAGGGACTTCTAAGGCACCTTCTAGGGCCTTGATCACTTATTCCAACAAAAGGTGAAAAGATGGTGCCTCTTCATCTCAACCATCGGACACCACCTCGAGAACAATGAATCCAAAGATCCCGGAGACCTATGAGATAAACTTCAGCAATAATGAAGAAAGGGCGGCCTTTGTTTCCCTTGTCACTAAAGGGATTGAAGTGATGAAATTTCCATCTAAAGAGGTGTTAGTGTCACTTGGGCTTTATGACAATGTGAAAACCCTTTTTGATAATATTGGTTGGGGAGCTTTATAGATGATACCATTCAAGACTGGAGGACATACTCTAAGATTGTCCTCGAGATGTTGATCACATTGGATACCACACATATGCATGTCAATAGGTCCATCAAGTTTCAAATATTTGGAGGCAAGCAAGTGATGTCTTATGTGGACATTGATAATGCCTTCGATGTGCCACATGGAGGTGATCGACTTGTTGATAGAGCATTTGATGTGAAGAGCATATGGAGAAAGCTTGTTCCAAATTCGGAAGAGGGATTTAGGGTCGGTTATTCAAAGTCCAACGAAGTAAGGAATCCGGTGCTTCGAATGGTGTTGAAGATATTGGCGCACACCATCATTGCAAGGAGCGAAAACACCTCGGTGAGGAATGATGATCTCTTTATTCTACATGCCATGCTCACCGGAAGGAGTATAAGTTTTTGCGACTTCTTTCTTCCTCAATTGAAAAAGCAAGCCCAAAGTGAAATATGGAAGATCAACATTGGAGGCATGCTTACTCCAATTGCAAGGAAGATAAGATCCAACCTTGGTGGATATCCTCCCATGAGTGGTGAGTTTCTCTTCGACACCGTTAAGCTCTGGTGCTTACGTTTCCTACATTCGAGTTCCCTGCCCTACTACTTCCTAATAACTAAGAAAGAATTATACCATTTGCCCAATGTTATGAGCATCTTGGTTACCAACTTTGATGAAAGGGTGAATTGGTACATGGACACCCCTGAGCACATGATGATCATGAGAGATAAGGTTTTCAATCATGGTGAAGGAGATGAATATTCACTTGGAGGGAGAGGTGGTGAAAGAAACCGGACGGATGAAGATGAAGACATGGAAGAGAATGATGAGCCTTTGAGAGATGAGCAAGGTTCAAGTGAACCAATTTATGATGAGAGATTTGAGGCTCTTGAGAGCCGAATGACGAACATGGAACGTGGTTTCAAGAATTTGGATGCCCAAGTCACGGTTATGAGGCACGAGATGACATCAATGCAAATTACTCAACTAGAAGAAACAAGAAGAAGCGAGAGAATGGAAGCACTCCTTGAGAGCTTTAGAGAATATCAAATTGGCCAAGGCACCACTTGGCCAAGACCGCCCCCGAAGTAGCTCGGAGAGTTTGTAAGTGTAATTTAAATCCATTATTTATCTTTCCCTCCAAACTCATTTTAGAATTTATTTTCTAAAATAAGTTTGGGGGAGGGAGGGTAGGATAATGAATTTAAATTACTTACATTTCATGCTTTTAAATTCTATTTAAATATGTTTATCTTTTATTTCTTTGCTTCTTTGTTTGTCTATTGTCTCTCTTGGTGCATATCATGTGACTTGGTGATATCTATGTGACTTGCTTGTCATTTATTTGATTTGATGATTGGAATATGTTGATATTGATCAATTTGGTGAGGAATTTGGTTTGGAGGTGGCTTTGAGAGAATGGATTTGTTTTGCAATATTTTGGTCATTGTTGGTTTGTCTTGTTATTTTGTGGATTTGTTTGAAAGTTTGTTGTTTGTTTTGTTGCATTTGGGGGATGAATAGGGGTTTGAATTAGTATTTTGTTGATTCAAGTGGTTTGTGACGAGTTTGTGGTGTTGATACGTGAAATTTTTGGAAAGAGAAAAGTTTTGAGTTAAAGGAGTGTATGCTTGCATGCGTGAATGTGAAAGAACGTGTTTAATTACTCAAGTGCTTTTGAGTGAGATGCCAATGATTGATGCTAAAAATTGGTGACATTTTTGAAATTTTTCAAGTTAAAGTCAAGCATGATTAGGTCATTTCACTTGAATAGCTTGGAATGATTGATCTTAAGCATTTAGACTCTAGGCAAAAAGCTTGCGAGGATTTTGAGCCTAAAACTATGCATCTTACATAGTTAGTATCTTTTCATGTGAGCTTGATCTTGCATTGCATTTTCTGTACTAGAATTTGTCTTGATACTCATGTTAGAAGTGCTACATGTGTACATAATTAAGAGATGATTTTAGGGCATCATTGTATAGCCCATTTTCCCGAAACACTAACCTATATTTCATTATAATTTTTGTCCCATTTTGAGCCTTATATAGAGCATTTTCTTCATAAACCGGATGATAGGGGGTGAAGGATGGTTAAGGGAACCTTGGTGGAAGTTGAAAATTCATGAAGAATGGTGGGTGATAGTGAAGGGTTTTGTTGATTTGTTTTGAGTTGAAAGAACATTCTTATAAGCTCAAATGCTAGAAAAGGAAAGAATAAGAACAAAGTTTTTAAAAAGAAAAAAAAAGTCGTAAGAACAAAGTTCTTACAAGAAAAAAAAAGAAAAAGAATAAGAGCATAAAGGAGTATTTCTTTCGATTTGATGAGATTTGGAAGAAGCTTTGGGGTTTTATTAGATAAAAAGGGGTTGGATAAGGTGGAAGATGAAGAAATTCATACTTAGAAAGGTGAAGAAAGATGGTAAAGGAACTTAGATGAAAATTTAAGTCACTTAGCCTAAAATTCCCTACCTTAACCAATGTCCCTACATTACAAGCTTAAGAAAAACTGATTCTAATTTGTGCATGCATTGTAGTATTGGAAACTTAACTTGATAGGCAAGCTTATGGTTAAAGATGTGTATTGCATGATTTTGATGAGTGCTTACTCTTTTCCCTATATTGAGTGATCGAGTGATACACACTTCTTGTGAGGTATAGGGTTGAATATGCTTGAGTGATTGATTTCTAACTTAGGATGGTGAGTGATTTTATGAATGCTTGGCTTGACTTGAGAATTTCCTTGAACTAAAATAGTTTTTGAAGTGATATGAGGCATCGAGGAACTCAAAATGCACATCCCATACGTGTTAAGTGTTTTGATTGTTCGTTTCATTGTTCGGGACGAACAATGGCTTAAGTTTGGGGGAGTGATTAACACGTATTTTATGTGCATGTCAAGTGTATTTCGCATGTGTTTCAGTCTCGATTTATGTGCTTAAATGTTAGAAATGCTAGGGTTTCTTAACTTGTAGCATACTTTATACTTTTCTCATTTTCTCTCGGTTTTTGATCTATTTTTGTAAGAATTGGAAAGAGTATTCAAGTAGCTAAGGATCGAGGGCTGGAAACGAGGAAGAAACGAGCTTAATTAGAGTGAAACTTATGTTCAAAAATGTGAAATTTCAAGTTATATAGCTAGGGTTTCACTAGTTTGATTTCATTTATGTTTTCCTCGTTCTCTCGAGTTTTTTTATGCTTTTTGCAGGAATAAGAATTTATTTGGCCAATTAAACTACTCCATGTCGAAGAGGAGTTCTTTAGGAAGCTATAGCAAAAAGCGGATCGAGAATCGGAGTTCGGACGAGAGAGAACGAGCGAAAATGGCAAAGTTGCGCAAGGAGAAGAAAGACCGGCGGCCCAGCCGTCGACCCAATGGGTCGCCGGGAACCAGCTTTGGACCGCCACCAGCCACAACCAGTTCGGCGACCCAACTGGTGGTCCAATGGGTCACCGGTTGTCCGTCCCTCCTCAGTTAAACTCGCCCGAACTCGTCCCGGTTCGCCCCGATTCGCCGCAACTCGTCCCAAACTCAGTTATTGATGTATTTAACCCCTAAATTCACCTAATTTGGGTAGCTGATTAACACGTATTTTATGTGCATGTTGAGTTGAATTAGAGTGAAACTTATGTTTAAAAATGTGGAATTTCAAGTTATATAGCTAGGGTTTCACTAGTTTGATTTCATTTATGTTTTCCTCGTTCTCTCGAGTCTTTTTATGCTTTTTATAGGAATAATGAATAACTTATTTGGCTAATTAAACTACTCCATGTCGAAGAGGAGTTCATTAGGAAACCATAGCAAAAAGTGGATCGAGAATCAGAGTTCGGACGAGAGAGAACGAGCAAAAATGATAAAGATGCGCAAGGAGAAATGCTGACGGCGACCTGTCAGACCGCCGGCCAACATGACAGACCACCGTCACCCACAACATCTTTGGCGACCTGAACCGACGGTCTGACAGACTGCCGGCCAGGCTGCCGGTTGGCCGCCCCCTCTACTTATTGACCGAGTTTGACTCAACCAAACTCGGTCCAACTCGTCTCCAAACTCATTTTTTATGTATTTAACCCCCAAATCTTCCCCAATTAGTTATCTTTTACACTTGAACACTCTCTTAGAACCCTAATTTAGTTTTGTACTTTATACTTTAGTATTTTCAAGATTTGAAGAGCATTGCTTTGTGGATTCAAGATTGAAGACCATATTCTTCTTCCTTATTGAATTATCTATCTTTTGATTATATTTTCATCAATTTCTTATGGTTTAATTTCCTTAATCATATCTAGCTAATTTCCTTTGTGATTCCAATTATATATAGATTAGGATTAGGTGATGGGTTTAGGCTTTAATTGTGAATTTACCTTCTAATTTCATATTCATTTCTCTTGGTGCCATGTTTTATTATGTAATTATGCTTGATCACCATAGTTGCATATCAAGTATTTGATCTAATGCTTAGGAAGCTTAGATTACATGCTAGGAAACAAGAGATTTGCATGCTAGAGATAGTAGGGCTAAAGAACTCAATGTGCTATTGGGAGTTATTGAATTGCTTGATATCTTAGTAGGAATTAGGCCTTTCATTAATATACTTGATTTCACTGCAATGAGAGTTGAGTGAATCATAGTTAGGAGGTTTCCCACATGAAGTTAGATTAAAATGGTTAGTTCAAGTTAGAGTCCTAATCGCCCATCACTTAAGCTTAATCGAAGTATAGTTGGAATCACCCTCATCTATTATTGAAGTTATATTATTTGATACTTGTTGCTTGTTTAGTTAAATTTTAAGTTTGTTAATTACTTTCCTTTTTCCTTAATTAATCAAAAACACAAAAATATGCTAGTTGGTAGCTTGGATAGTGATTAGGTAGCTAGATTACTACTTGAATCTCATACGTCCTAACATTCCTTGTGGATTCGACTCGATTGTAATACATCGATTATCATTGCTCTCTCTCTACCCTTAAAAAGTAGAGCGATCAATTTTTGGTGCCGTTGCCGGGGAATGTTTAATTTGAGTTTCAATAGTCGATTTGGTTATTGGGTTACTAATTCAAGCATTTGTTTCTTTTAATTTTTGTTTTGTAGGTTTATGCACACAAGATCCAAAGGAAGACTAGTTCAACCTTTGATCTTGGAATTTGAGAGAAGGAATAGAAGGAGGAACTCTATTGAAGAACAAGAGATGGGAGCTAACATACCGAATATGGAGGCTCTTATGAAGGAATTGGAAGATATGAGGGCAAGGCTTGATGAGCATGAACAAAGAGCTAATGAGGCGCATCTACCTCCATTAAATCAAATGTTTGAGGCACCGGTCCAACAATTCCAAGACGTAGGATGGGGACCTCGAGTCAATTCAAATAATTTTGAGATAAGGACCGGCCTTATCCAAATGGTCTAATCCGAACAAGAAATTTTTGGTGTTCGTTATTTTTGGAGTTTGAAGATTTCTAGAAAAAGAAAAGAAATTGTGTTCTGTGAGAGAGAGAACTCAAGAAATTTGTAGAAATGGCGAGAGATTGTGAATCGAGAGAGAGAGAGAGAGAGAGAGAGTATATGTATAAGAGAGAGTCAGGGTTTAGTGGGTTTTTTCTCTCGGTGAGGTGTCACAACAAGCGGTTGAGATCATGTTCCGCCTTTTTAGTGAGTGGTGAGATCGTGCTTGAAGTAATTCGAAATAGTGACGCTTTAATCGTGTGGTTGAGGGTAGTAATTCGAAACAGTGAACTGCCAGGATTGAAGGATTTTTGGCGGTTCATCTGCGCGAGTGAAGTACAAGCGCGAGTGGCTTCGAGTACTGTTCCTGCTGCAGTCTTTGCATTTAATGCAAAGATATCACACGCAAGCTATACTTGAGTGATGTCTTACTTTACAAGATATTCATACAAGTAAATGTAAATAAATTAATAAAATATTAATTTTGAAATTAATTTGACATTTGGCTGATTTTCACGCTTTGGAATTTAGACGAATTCATCTAGTTTGGAAAGTGTCTGTAACAACACATTAATATTTTCGGTAAGTCATGCATAGTTCTCAAGGACGCTTTGCGTTGACTTACTTACTTAAATTGAAATACACGAAAGAAAGACTTACAAATCAGTCAATATAGTAATTGACTGATACCACGCTTTGACGTAATCATTCTCAAATATTAAAGCATTTAGTTGAGAGACAGGTTTAGTCATGCTTTGAAAGCGTGAGAGCGTTTGTTCTCATCTAAGCGCTCTTTCTCTCTAAGTTAGTGTGCTTTCCCCTTAAACAGAATATCTGACAATCTAATTGAGAGCGTCTTTTCTGTAGGAGAGGCTCTTAACTGGTTAAGAGAGATGAAATAATACAAGTCATTTTCTCTTACTAGGGCGAGTCTTTCTCGTATTTTCCATAACTTGGAGTTAATGTGAGATTACAAAATCCACTAGGGATCCGTTTGGGGATGAGTTTCCTCATAGATTTCAATGAAATGATGTGAGTTGCCTCAAAATTTACTAGGGATATACCATTTGGGAATGAGATTCACATCATCCATGATAGAGCTATGATTTCACTCTCCTTACTAGGGCAAGCCATCTCTCATTTCCAAGAAGTAGAATTCTTGTGAGTAGACTCAAGCCTCTTTAGAGTAGGTGTTTATATTATTCATAACAAGTGAAGCTTTCATAATAAGCAGTGGTGAGAGTCTTTCGTACAAGCTTCACTTCTGGTTCCTTATCCAACATGAAAGCTTGTGATTGTTGAGTGATCTCGCATCAAGAGTAACTCTACGCAAACGCCCCATCTTACGAATACACTTTGTTACTTGATGATGACCATAACTCAACGCTTTCATGTTTCTTCAGCATCGTAGAAGGATGTAGAAGTGTTGGTAATGGAGTCGCGGTTGTGCAAACTCTAAACCTATAAGTTTGACTTCCTTGATCATCCTGGTGTATCCACTTGTGCACCGCTCTGACAAGACGGCACAGAGTTTTACGAGCATCGTGGTATGAATGCTCAACCTTAACCAACCTAATTCGATTAGCTCGAGAAAGGAGGAACACTCAACCGTGCTTTCACATAAATGTAAAAGCTTGTTGAGGTTAGTACCCCAAAGGGAACTCCATCCCTCGGTGAATATTATCCTCCCAGGTTAGGGGAGACTGAAGTCTTCAACTTTCACAACTATTGTAAAGACCGGTTCCCCCTTAACCAAATATCCAACAATCTTCCCTTCACAAGAAAAGTGTGTGGATAGGTAGAGAACGCGCTTTACCTTCTCCACCTTACTCCACCTTCTCCTCACTAGGGTCTAGCAACCCTAGTTCTGTACACAATTGATTGAAACGTGTATGAGCAAGCGGCTTTGTGAGAATATCCGCCTTTTGATAATCAGTGGGTATTTTCTCCATCTTTATATCTTTCTTTTCCACGTGATCCCGAATGAAATGATGCCTTATCTCAATATGTTTACATCTTGAATGAAGTACGAAATTTTTTGTGATGGAGATTGCACTTATGTTGTCACAATAAATTGAAATGTCTGAAACTTCCACTTTATAATCCTTCAATTGTTGTTTGAGCCAAAGGATTTGTGAGCAACAACTTCCTGTAGCCATGTACTCCGCTTTGGTGGTTGAGTTAGCAACACTAGTTTGTTTCTTAGAGAACCATGTAATGCTCCGACCCCAAGGGCATGTAAAAATGCACCTCGGAGACCAGGTCGCTACGGGTGGAACGCTAGTGAACTTAAATAACATAAATGAGCTCGACACTTATCTATTGAACGGATATTTGGAAAAGGAAAAATAAGGAGAATTGAGGACTTATTTATTTATTTGGGAGATGGGAATACTGTTAAACAAGAAAAGAGGGGTAACTCTTCATTGTAAAACAACATAATAAAGACCTTGGTTTCACAACATGACTCATGAGTACATAACTTGGACAATCATCTCAGGACAAACCTTGTTTGCTAGTACATAACATATTGAACATGAAACATAACATGACAGACTTGTTCATTAACATAATTTATTAAACATTTAACATGGCAGCGGAAACATAGTTGTGACACATGTATGAAGACATATGTCACGGGGCTACAACCGTAATATCCCTTCGCCTTGGCCCACCTCCCTTCATCTCTCTTACCTGCACATTTTTAGAAATACGCACAGGGGTAAGTACATCAATTGTACACAATGAGCTCGCCCCAAAAACAATGCCACTGAGGGCTATAAAATAGACTTGCCCATTTGTTGCAAGCTCGGGGGTTATAGGAAAGAAAACCCAAGTTGCCTTTTTGAAAACAATCTTGACATGCTCTTACTTTCTACATGATCATGATTGAAAAACATATGCTGGCAAAATAAATATGACATACCCAAGTCTACGAGTTAGAGTTATGCCGAGAGGTTGGCCACCCTCTCGAGCACCTTACCGTTCTTCGTGCACACACCCACTGATACCTTCATCAGAGGGCCGATATCGTTCTACTGTAGAGAGTAGACTGGTAGAATGCATGTATAAAAGTGGCAAGTCTAACATTCATAAACATATTCTTCATGCATAACTTTGAAATCATAACATGTACATTGCAAAACATTTATCATATAGGAAAGTAGAGCTCACTCTTTCACAGCAACACGTTAGGGTTAATCTTCTGCTCGTACTCGTCTCCTTGGACTCCTTGACTAGTACCTTTGATCAAGCACATAATCAATTAATACTAGCCTTAATCATATAAGCTAATCATTATCAACCCTTAACTTCTTTATCAATACTTAGCTTATTTATCTTAGCTTATCATTTTAACTTATCCTTCATCTTGTTATCCTAATGCTTTAACTCATCTTATACTTAATCACTTTACCTCATTAACTAAAGAGGTATGGGGATGGATTGAAGATGAATCCATATTATCAATAGACTTGGATGATCGATAGATCAAAGCTAGATCAAGGATGTAAGTGATCTAAGAGTGAATGTAAGTTGATCACTTAGGACATAGTCCGGCAAAATTGCCACACTTAAAAGATTAGACTATAAGCCGAGCATACGAGCTCCAATAGACATGTAATTCATATGGATGGAAATACAAGACAATCAACTTTCCAATGATATCAACTTCAAGTGCTGAAGATGAATGGATCATGAGATATGAGTTCAACATTGGAAAGTTAACTCTGCAGCACTTTACAACATAGTTTACCTCTCTCAATTGGCTAGGCAAAACAGGGCATAACTTGGTGACATCATAGTCAAGACATTGTGCTACAATATATCCAAAATTCAGAGAAAGTACACGTAGGAATTGGGAGAAATCAGTTGATCATTAAAAGACATATAATCTGGAAACATGTTTTGGGCAGATTCAGGACCCCATCTTTGAGCTAAGATAAGTGGAGCTATACTTAATCATTCGGTGTGCACTTTATATCAATAGAAAGGTCAGAAAATGAAGAATAACTTTTGTGTTTCATAGTTCTTGAGATAATCGAAGGATCATGTTCAAAACTGAGCTTCAAAGCAAATGGTTAACTCGGTTTCCAGAATATGGCAGTTTCGACATACGATTTTCAAATTAACATTTTGAACTCGTGTAAGCACGTATGGGGGCGTGCGACCTACCATTAGAAACCTAAGAACATGAACTTCATCATAGGAAAAGAATTCAGCTCAAAATATTAGTCATTCGCATAGAATCATGCTCGCAAGTACAAGGGTATTTTCTGGAAATTCGAACATGAATTATCTTTGAAATCTACCAACATATACATCACTCTACGAGCATTATAAGCGTGGAACAAAGCTGGAATCATCAAGAAAAAATCAAGGACGTTAAAATCTTGAAGGTATAGAGGTCAGACATGAAGAGATTGATGATTCTACCGATTGATTTCCATAGTTTTAGCATCAATGTAATCGCAATGAAGTGTAGAGCATGATTATGAAGGAATTATCAACATGCATCAACCTTGGTCTTAGGGCTGAATTTATATCTTGATTTAACATGTTTGAATCATCATCTACAAGCTATATTTAAGTTGGTTACATCAAGAAATGAAAGGGTATACCTCAAGAACACAAAGTGTTCGAACAACTTCAAAGTATCCCAAATTCAGAGCTTGCATGAGCCATCTCCCGTTGTCTAATGAAGATTCTGAGGCCATAAATGGATTTAGGAGGTCGAAAAATATGGGAGGAGAGATTTTGGTGGTGATCGGAGGTGTTTCCGGTCGCCAGAGCGATTTCTGGTGGGAGGAGGATGGCGGCGGCGATTTCCGGCAGGTGAAGGGCGGCCGGAGCCGGAATTCTAGAGAGAAGGAGGAGCCTCTCTCTCTAACTTGGGGGTGTTCTTGAAGAAGAATGAAGACCATTGACCAAATGACTATTTATATTTATGCTATTTTTCTCCCATTATGTGACACTTGTGCACTTGTGCACAAATGTATTTTCTTCCCACTATTTCTATTTCTTGGTGATCACTCATACACTATTATCTCATTCTATGTTTTTAATCTCATTCCTATTAATGTAAATAAATACATATGGTGTCTGATTAATGGTTCACCATTCACATATAAGTGATTCTCGATCACTTCGTCACATAATTCACATTTCACATAATATCACATAACATTTAATCACGTAGCCACATAACCATATTATTGAGCACATAATCATATAGATCATTATAATCACCTCATCATATCGTGTTCTATGCTCATATTCATTGAATATCACCTTCGTCATTCTTGCAATTCACTAGACTGCCACGACAGTCGACGAATAATTCATAATTACTTAATAGCTCTTTTGAGCTCACTTATCTTATTCGTTCATCTTAGCTAATTGTACTATAGCTCTAAATCTTACTCCGGATCATGTCATAAGGTTGCTAATTATTCTCGTTCCCGGATAATGTCACTTATTTAATTATCGAGCTCTCATTTAGATAGTAGCTAATTAATTAAAATATATTTTTGATTAGAACAAAATCATTAAAGAAAGATTTTCCAAAACGGATTTTTGAGGGCTGTTACAAACCAAGAAACAAGTTTGTTACCTATGAATTGGCAAGTTCCAGTTGTAGACTTTCGATCAACTTTGCAACCACCAAAGTCTGCATCGGAGTATCCACTAAGCATAAGATTATCTTCCATCGGATACCAAAGATCTAAGTTGATGGTCTCTTTAAGGTATCCAAGAATATTCTTAGCTCCTTCCAAGTGGCTTTGCTTTGGATTGCTTTGAAAGCATAGACGCCCACGGCAAAGGTGATGTCGGGGCGGCTGGCTGTAAGATAGAGCAATGATCCAATCAACATACGATAATCCGTAGAGTTGACTGATTTGCCATCAATGTCTGGATCTATTTTGAAGTTTGTATTCATAGGAATCTTCATGCTCTTGCAGTTTTGAATACCAAACTTAGTGAGCATGTCACAAGTGTACTTGGCTTGATTGATGAATATTCCTTCACTCGTTTGCTTCACTTGCAATCCTAAAAAGCAGGTCATTAGCCCCATCATTGACATCTTGTATTTTTTTTTCATCAAATCAGCGAACTGGTCACTTAGAGTTTGATTTGGAGAGCTAAAGATGATGTCGTCAACATAGATTTGAACCCAAAGCATATCTTCACCGTCGTTGATAGTGAAGATGATTTTGTCTACTTTCCCTTTTTGAAAGCCGCTTTCAATAAGGAAGTTTGAGAGAGTGTTGTACCACGCTCTAGGTGCTTGCTTGAGTCCGTAGACCACCTTGATGAGCCGGTACACTTTATCACCCTTTTCAAAGTCTGGGGACTGTTCGACGTACACTTTCTCCTTCAAATTAGCATTGAGGAAGACACTCTTCACATCCATTTGATATACTTTGAACTTATTGGATGCAGCATATGTAAGGAACATACGAATAGCTTTGAGATGAGCAATGGGAGCAAAGGTTTCGTCAAAGTCGATCCCTTCTTCTTGACAGTACCTTTCGTAACCAGACGTGCTTTGTTGTGAACAATGTTGCCACTCTCGTACATCTTATTCTTGAACACCCATATGGTACCAATGATGCCTTGATAAGTTGGTCGATCAACCGGATACCAAACACCATTCCTTGTAAATTCATTTAGCTCTTCTTCCATGGCAGTTATCCAATTATAGTCGTTTAGAGCGTCCTCCACCGATGTAGGTTCAGTGTATGCTAGGAAACAACTAAATAAGCAGCTCTCACCATGGAACAATGTGCTTCTAGTTTTGACGCCCTGGGTGGGATCTCCTAGAACACCTTCTTGAGGATGATAACGTAACCAAAACTTCTTTTGGTTTTGTGTCTCTTCATCATCCTCCTTCGAGCTTGGTGTATGATCATCACCATTCCCTTGATCACAAACCAATGGATTGGATGGAACTTCATCACTGTTTGATATAGGTGAGGTCAAAGGATCAACTATTCCTGAGTTTGGATCACCTTATCGAGAGAGAACTTGTTTAGATCCTGTTCCACGAGCTCTATTTCTTCTTCAAGTTCATCCTTGTCCAAAGTGTCCACAAGATCTACACGCTTTGAGTTGGAGCGGGTCACTGGTCCGGAAGGTGCTTCAAAAATTATGGCCACGCTCTCAGGTCCAGCATTCAAGCTTTCTGCATTTATCTGTACCTGTTGAGTCTTGAAGGCGGCTTCATAAAAAACAGCGTGTGGTGTTTCTTCAACAATAAGGGTTTGGCAATTATAAATGTGATAAGCCTTGCTCGTAAGGGAGTATCCAAGGAATATCCTTGTATCAGCTTTGCTATCAAATGCTCTTAATTGCATTTTCCCATTATTGTGGATGAAACACTTGGAACCAAAAATATATAAATGAGAGAGGGTAGGAATTCTCCCTTTCCACAATTCGTGTGGTGTTTTGTCGTGGCGTGTGTTGATGAGAGTACGGTTCTGGGTGTAACAAGCTGTGAAAGTTGTTTCTCCCCAGAACTTCTTAGGTAGTTGAGCATCCGCAAGCATTGAACGTGTAACTTCGTTGATGGTCCTATTTCGACGCTCTGCAACACCATTTTGTTGTGGAGTGCGAGCTGATGAGGTTTGATGTGGTATCCCATTTTCAATGTTGTACGCTTCAATGAATTTATTAAGAAATTCAGTTCCTTTGTCAGAGAGTATCTTTACTACAGTCAGCCTTTTTTCCACCATCAACTGCTTTAGGAGCTTTGGGAGCTCCTTGAGCGTATCTTTCTTTTTTAATTGAATTAGCACCCATGTGTAGCGTGAGTAATCATCCACTACCATGAGAGTGTACTTTCTTCCATTCAAGGTGACATGTGTGATAGGACCGAAGAGGTCCATATGAAGGAGTTCTAGAACTCGGGTTGAGGCGTGTCCCTCGATGCTTTTAAAAGACTTCTTGATTTGTTTGCCCTGTTGACACGCTTCACAAACAATGTCCTTGTTGAAGACCTCATTTGGAATGCCATTAATGAGGCTCTTCCTAGAGATTTTGTTAATGGTTTTGAAGTTCAAGTGGCTGAGACGGCGATGCCATAACCACCTAATCTCTGAGGTGCTTCGAGCAATTAGACATGTTTCGACCTTGCAACTATTCCAATTTGCTACGTACATGTTCTTCTTACGAATACCTGTTAGAACTACCTGCATAGACGCTTTGTGCTTGACAACACACTGGTTAGAGATAAACTCTACCACGAAACCATTATCACAAAATTGAGAAATTGAAAGTAAATTGTGTTTGAGGCCTTGAACATATGAGATGTTAGGAACTCTCATATTTCCAACGCAAAATGTACCATAACCAATGGTGATGCCTTTTGCATCATCACCAAAAATTACTTGTGGACCCAGCTTTTCAACGATCTCGTCGAGGAAAGATCGGTCACCGGTCATGTGATGTGAACATCCACTGTCTAGGTACCAAACAACTTCTTCTTTCCTCTTTTCTTTAGGTTTTGAGTTCGCCGCTTTGACCTGTAAGATTAACAGGTTTTGGGTACCCAATTTACATTGGGTCCCTTTGTGTTAGTAGCATTGGGAGCTCGAGTTGGGTTCACTGAGAAAGTGATTGTTTTCTCAAGTCCTTGATCGAAGGAAATATGGCTTTGTATAATAGGCATGCCCTGAGTGTAATCGTGTGTGTGATAGTAAAAGCGTTTTTTGTTCCTTCTTCTCTGAGAGCATGAAGATGAGCTTTTAGTTTGTGTGAAATGAACGGTGAAGCTCCAATTTTGAAAATTATGTGCAGCGTCGGGGATAAAGCGCACTTGAGTTCCTCCATGAGATGTGAAGTTTCTCGAGTGTGCTTTACGCTCTTGGTTACGCTTTGGGTCTGATGAAGACTGAGCACGCTTTGGATTGCGTTTAGAGCGTTGAGACTCTTTAGTCTTCAATTTTCCCAAAGCGTCGGGTTGAATTTTCAAAGGCGCTTCAGAAGCCTTGTGTAGCAACCCAAATATTTGCCCTTTTATTTATAAATTAGATAATAAATTATGGAGGTTTTATTAGTGAGAGATTATGATTAGATTTTCTTTATTTATGGAGCTTCTGGATTTTATGTATATATATAAAAATGTGTATAGATAATTCTTTTAGCCATCACGATTTGGAAGTATTTTAAAATTCAAATTAGATTAGAGATGTTTATCCTCTTTTCTTGTGCTGTACGCATGGTTTATATCAAATAATTAATTTTATTTCTTCAAGTAGATATATATATACGAAATCTTTTTCGTTTAATTATATATATATATATAATTAATAGCTACTTAGATTTTAATAGAGCTTCTAGAATTTTACTTAATAATTAATGTTTATCCTACTTTATGATACTACACGTGAATAATGTGGCAAGATAGATTATATATATATTTTTGGCTATTCCTAGTAGAAGTAGGACACTTTTCAATTTAAGCTTATCATTAAGTTCTAGGTTATCAGTAGTATAAATATAGGGTCGTTCTTTCAATATTAGAGACTGCACACAGATTTATTTTCACGGGGAGTTAGATAGTTTTCCGAGGTTTTATTTTGGTGTTCGTCCACTTTGATTTAGGTGAAGGCTAAGGTGGGGAATTTATGCTTGTCGTTTCTTATTATCCATGTTTGTTATTCTATGCTTGTAGTTTATATATTTCTCATCTATTATGCCATTGTTATATGAATTCATGTTATGCAAGTTCTCACGGTTATCAAGTCGGGGCCACGTCTCTGCCCTCATAGTTATAAAGTCGGGGCCACGTCCTTGCCCTCACGGTTATAAAGTCCTCAGTTATGACAAGCTTATGTGATTTTATGAATTATTAGCATGAATTTCAATTATGGATAATTGCATTGTTTCTCACTGAGTGCATTTCGATATGCTCACCCCTACTATTTCCAGTTGTTTTGCTAGAATTCAAGGTCGAAGCAGTCGTGGAGGCGGGAATGACTAGTGCAAGGATCTAAGACGTGATAATATTTTATTTAATTTTTCCATAAATTCAGACTCCTAGTATTTATTTGAGTTTTAGTAAGAACATTTGAATATATTATTTTGTTTCGTAAGTAGTTGATTTATTTTCTTAAGGATATTTCATATTTAGTAAATTTTATATTATTTTACTTTATTTGGGATAAAAGCAGATTATAGTTTTAATTATGTTGCAAAAAGTATGAGCTTCCTTGGTATATATTTTTGTTTAAGTTGGATTCCCCCTACGTAACTCTATGGGTTAAAATGCTATTCATCCTACTTTACATTATTTTGTTTTTTTTTTTTGTTAAATGAAATTGTGATTACAAACTTTTAAATCGTTTGCTATCTTAAATTTTATTTCATTTTTTTTATGTTAGATATTTCAAGCTTCCATTTTCGTGTTTAGTTTAAAAGTAAAGATGGATTGTTTAAAATGATAGTAGTAAATTTTAGTATGTTACACCTTGTTTGAAGATTCAGCCACAAAACCGACTAACTCATTTCCTTTGCTGGTGGCAGGTTGAGCAGCTTTGAGCCTTTTCAACTCTGCTTTAGATTTGAAAGCACCAACAGAGGTAGAATGTCACGCCCCAGTTCCCGAGGGAAGGCACGTATGCCGGGACGTGGCAAGGGGTTGGAATTAAGAAGCGAGGATAGAAAGGGGCTCATGGCTTGGGGATATTTAACCCTATTGTTAAGAAATTAAATACGGGATCGGGACCCACATCACGAACTACGGGGTAGATAAATCATACTGCCCGTACCGGCCGCCTGTGTCTGAATACTCGTAGACATAAAATAATATAATATTTAAATATGGGATCGGGACATACAGCTCAAACTATGGGTTTGGCTAAGCCGAACAACCCATGCTGGCCGATTTGTCTGAGTACCCGTAATATTATATATAACTTGTGGTGTACGAAAATATAGGGATTTTATTTATAGGCGTAGCGGAAGCTTTTATTATACATTAGCAACAACAACAGTCCTCTCCAGCTTCGCCTGTTCCACCAGCTCCTTAATCTGCAAAACATTTGGAAAGAAATTGCAGGCTGAGTGGGCTTGTGCCAAAAACATTTTTCATAAAAAGAATATCCATGATAATAAAGTATACATAGAAGGGTTTTGAAATTATTTACTTCTATGCACACAAAACCTCATTTTTCATGATTGTGCGCACATGCGTATTACCATGTTACTCTTATATTGATCCCGGGACATTACCATCGTCGGATCCCTTTACCCTTTTCAAATGGAGCCATGATTTGGAGACAATGGAATATTTCATCCAGAGGTTCTCCCCTCAAGTTAGAATCAATTGGTGATCAACCCAACGATTTCTAACTGTGCGCACAGCCTCTCGATTAGTGTGTTAGACCAACCGAAAGACTCGATCGCATACATTATAAGAGCCTTAAACATGTAATAACACATTAAAACATTTTCATGGATAATCTCATTTTATCAGAGCTTAATAACTTAAATAATACTTTGTAAGTATAGAGAGCCTCACCTGATAATTTAAGATAATAACCTAAATCCTTGATCTCGAACGGTACGAATTCTCCTTACTGATTTCCGCAATACTCTTATTTCTACTAACAATGATAACTCAACTATAAAAACTAAATTGAATATACTAAAAATGATGGAAGATGATGTAATTTAAAGAGGTTTCGTACTCCTCTATTTATATGAAACTTTTACAGCTTAGTCAGCAAGTAGCTTTGGAGTAGTCACCAAGTATAGACATATTCACCAATTCCCCTTTATCTTAATAAAGGCACGTAGTAGGTCTAGGAATTGTAGGTTCTTGATGTGGCAGAACTTATTCATTTACATACATGCACTTATTATATTAGTATAGGTATTAATATATATGCTAGATTATTAAAATATTATATTAACTATTCATATGCATAGTATATATATATATATATATATATATATATGTATATATATATATATATATATAATGTATACGTATCTTCATGATAAACTATTAGTTATATATATATACACTACTATGAAATTCAAATTATAAACATTCAATACTAATTGTACTTATTATATATTATTATTATTATTATTATATATACCTAAACATAACACTTATGAAAATTTTAAATAATTATTCTTATTGAACATATTATCCTATTCTAATTCCCCAAGAGAAATGGAAAATTTTCTAAATTCATATAAAAAGACTATTTTAACTATTTAAATTTTAATAAGAAAATTCGGGATATTACATAGAAGCTGTGAGTGTGGATCCAAAGCCAATCCCCTTTAAACAATTAGAGGGTTTAAAGGAGCTTTCGATCGTCTCAATAGCTACAGATGCACTGTTGAGACGGTCGAGAGTGGCTTTGTGTTCTAGAGAAGTGGATATGGTACGTTGGTGTCGTTCATGAAGATCATGGAATTTTGCCATCATCTCGAAGATGTCCTTTTCTTTGGACTCGAGCGTATTGGCTAATCTGTCGTTCTACTTTCTGAACAGAATGAGCACTTCTTACAAGGATTTGTGATTTTTGAGCAACTCTAAATAGTCGTCAAAAAGATCACTGTCCAAGTTGAAAGGCTCGTTCTCACCATTGCCATATTCACTTCCAAGTGTAATTGGAAGAGTGTTGGTCTTAACGATAGGTACCTCCTCCATTCCAGCTTCAATCGCCATGCAGCCTAGATCATATTCATCATCAGTGAATTGGTCTTCATCATGATCAACATGCTTATTGGCTTCAACAGGAGCATCTGCTACCAGAGCGCGACGGCTGGTTTCACGACAAGCTTTGCCCTCGTCCTTTTCCTTTGGTGAAAGTTTGGGACATTTGCTTCTATAGTGCCCATTTTGTGGCACTCATAGCATTCAACGTGAGCTTTGTCCCTAGGGATAGCTGTGTTTTTGTCATCCCTCTTCCCATCTCGTGGGGTAAAGCGAGAGCTCTGGCCTTGAGTTTTGTAGAATCTTTTATATTTGGCCGCTCTGGCGTTGGAGTTGTTAAATCCTCTAACGAGATAGAGAGCGTATTTTTCCAATTCTTCTCTCGACATTCAAGCAACTTCATTGTTAGAGATGTCTGTTTTAGTAGTGGTAGACTCCACAGTGGCTTTGAAAGTCAGTCCCTTGGATATCGCTGGAGCCTCTTCCTCATCCTCGCGAGGAGTTTTCTTGACTAAATCAAACTCGAGCGCTTTGAATTCTGATAACATCATTTCTGGAGACATGTCTCCAAGTTCCTTTGACGAGAGAAAGAGTTCCTTCATCATCTGCCATTTGCCTGACAGAGCTCGAACAACTTTTTGATTGATCTCTTTGAAAGTAAGATCTTTTCCCAAGGAAGCCACAGTTGTGGTGATTCCTAGTACTCGAGTCTCGAATGACTCCATGCTCTCGTTACTTTTCATTGTGAGAGCATCGAATTCCTGCATTAGAACATAGAGTTTGTTTTCTTTTATCTTCTCTGTGCCCTGTGAGATAAGGGCAAGACTTTCCCACATCTCCTTCACCGTTTTGCATTTCATGATTCGTGGAAGATAGACATCGGAGATGATTGACACGTTGCGAGCAACACGATCTAGATTATTAGTTTTGAAATCGTTAGCCGTATACTCTGCTCGTGGCTTTACGACATAGGTATCAAATGGTGCACTTTCTTCCTCATCAACTGGATTTCCATCGTCATCATGGGTCTTTTCTTTCTCGCAATTCCTTGTGACGGACGCACTTCATAATTATGATGGGTCCCTTCTCTAATACTTCTGACATGCGGTCATGTAGAGAGGCAAGATGGGACTCCACACGGAAACTCCACATGGTATATCCCTCAATGGAGAACTGAGGAAGTTGTGCTGATGAAGACATAACTGAAAAATTTGTTAAATATATGCAGGATGCAGTGAGTGAGGTTTTAATGCAAGTTTAGAAAAGATCGGTTCAGGTAGACCTACAATAACGCTTTCGCGCTACTAGTATATAGAAATAGAGGTCAGTTAGAACCCCCGCTTAGGGGTGGACAAATTTATTGAAATGAAGGTATACCGAACATACCGTACCGGAAAATACCGAGAATACCGTAATTAGCGGTATACCGAGTTTTTTGGTACGGTATAATACCGTACTGAAGATTTTTGGTATGGTAACGGTATGAGTTTTTTTATACCGCGGTATACCGGTCAATACCGAAAATTCGGTATACCGAAAAAAATCGGTATATACCGAATTTCGATGCATACCGAAAAATTACTTTCTTTTAATATTAAATATACTTTAATTTTATTTTATATTTTGAGAATATTTCAAATTTAAATAAAATCTTAATAAATTTTTAATTATCTAAGTAGTTTTCAATATGTTAAATTATCTAAAAAATATTTAAAATATAATTTACATAATTTATTTTTTAATCTTTAACGATCAAAAATACGATAATACATGTACTAACAAACATAACAATTTGTTAGAGAGTAAAATTGATAGTTTTTAGATCTTTATTTGGTTGGTTTTATAGACATTGTGATTTTTATTAAATTTTATTACTGATGTTATGATATGATTTTTTTTTTCTATTCATCATTGTTTTGGGGTTTGATGAAATGTGTACAATATTTTTTTGTTTGTGTTTGACTTTATTTGTTCGTGGTGATATTATTTTTATGTTGTCAATATTGTATGAAAAAATCGAATATAAATTTTTTCGGGTATAATATTCGAATTTTCGGTATACCGAAATAACGAACTTCAGTACGGTATACCGAAAAATCGGTACGGTAACGGTATGAAAAAGTGCATATCGAAGATTTTCGGTACGGTATCGGTATGGAGAATTTTTTTCAATATACCGTACCGGTCCACCCCTACCCCCGCTCTAATACCACTTGTTGGTCCCGAAAGTGACTCACACACGTAGAGGGGGGGTGAATACCTGTATAGAGACGCACTCAACTTCTCTTGCATTTTTCATCCTTTTTCAAGTAGATGCTCTGAGGACTTGTGAGGCTTTCAGAGCTTCTCGCTTGATTAACACGTATTTTATGTGCATGTTGAGTGTATTTTGAATGTGTTTGAAGCTTGATTTATGTGTTTAAATGTTAGAATACTAGGATTTTTCCACTTATAGCATAGTTTATATTCTTCTCGTTTTCTTTCGGTTTTCAATCTATTTTTGTAGGAATTGAAGAGCATTGAAGTATCTAGAGATCGAGGACCGGAAACAAGGATGAATCGAGCTTCAAGAGGTGGAATTAGAAGGTCAAAAGCCGGTTGGAAGAAAGGAAATCGAGAATCGAAGAAAGAACCGAAGAAGGAATCGAACGAGAGAAGAGTCGACTGGGACAAGGGGAGCCGGCGACCCAGACGGCGGCCAGCTGGACCGCCGGCCAGGCCGCTGGTTGGCCGGCTGAGGGGCAGAATGTGCGGTGACCTAGGCGGTGACCCAGGCTGCAGCCGGCCAGGGCGCCGCCGTCCCTTCTCCCTTTGTTTCTTGACCGAGTTAGTTCGTCCAACTCGGTCCAACTCGACCCAAAACTCACCTTTTATATATTTAACCCCAAAATCTTCCAAATTGGTTTATCTTTTGCATACTTTAATATTTTAGAACCCTAGAAATATTTCCCTCTTTCCTTTTTAGTATTTTGAAGATTGTTGGAGCTTTACTTGGTGGATTTACAATTCAAGACCATATTCTTCTTCCTTATTAAATTCTCCTTATTTTCATCATGATTTTATCTCTTTTTCATGGTTTAATTCCTTCAATTATGTCTAGCTAAATTTCTCTTTGGTTCCAATATATGAAGATATGATCTAGATCACTAGGTTTTTGGATTTTGTTGTTGGATTTACCTTCTAATTCATATGTCTTGTGGTTTGGGACTTAATTTTATTGCATGATTGATTGACCATCATTGAGTGCATACAAGGTGTTTGGTTAAATGCTTAGTAGGCTTTAATTCATAGCACTTAGCATCAAATCACAACATATTAGTAATTCTTGCTAATAGGAGATTCTAGATCTTAATTGTGCCACTAGGAGTTAATCTATGCGTCTTGAGTCCTAGTCAGAGATAGATGTCATAGGTTAATCTACTTACATTGATTGCTTTGAGAAAACAATTAGTGTATACAATATATAGAATTCCCATATGAATTAGATTAAATTGGTTGATCCTAGCAAATCCTAAAACCTAGGCATCTTGAGATTATCGGACTATATTTGGAACCAAGCTTTCTACTATTGTTTGTTAACTTTTGATATTAGTTGTTATCTAGTTTGTCACTTTTCAATTACATTGCTCGATAGAATTAAGAAAACACCAAAATATGAAGTTTGTTAGTTTGGATAGTAGTTTTAGTAACTAGATTACTACTTGAAATTCATACGCCATTGCATTCCTTGTGGATTCGACTCGATTATACACATCGATTATCATTGCATCTCCCTCACCCCTAAAATGAGGGCGGATTATCGCTTGAGTGAGAGTTGTGTGGAATGTGGTGAGACTTTAAAGTTTCTTGCAAGTTAAAACCAATTGTTTATTTAGAGTGTGGTGTGCTGAGATGATAAAATCAAAGCTTATAAATAAAGTAAGCACACAAACGATTTTATAGTGGTTCGGAGCAACTCTTCTAAATCCACTCTTATCCTCGATGGGATGAATACCTTCACTCGGTATCCCTTATTTTATAATTCCAAGGGGAGTGATTTAGAGCTAGTAACAAACTCACTCTAAATCCTCAGAGATTCAGGACTCTCGAGAAGCCTAACAACAACTACAACTTTCTACGAAATCAACGACCTTCCACTTAAGTATGTAAACTTAAGTTTCACAATCAAGATTTCAGTCTAACAAAAACATATAACCTTACAACTCAATCTAAGAACAAATAGACTTGGTTTTGTGGTTTTGTTTTCGTTTAGAATGAGAATCCTTTATAGTGAAAGTCACAAATAAAGAATTAAGGATTCTCAAGACTAGGTTATATATAGTATTCGGTTGAACCTAGATATAGAAAGAGGTTGCTAATTACTCAAGAAAACTAAGTTTTCTTGAGGACACACTAAAGTGTTAAGAGCTTGAAGAATTAGAGAGAATTTGAATGCTTGATTGCTTGAGTTCTTGCTTGCGAGTTGAATATTTGTACGTGTGTATGTAGTGTGTGAGCAACTTCTTCTATTTATAGAGAGCAGAACCTTACTTCGCGTTGGAGAGAAGCGGCGCGTGTTCCTCACTTGTACCGGAAAAGTTGCATGATGTCAGGTGCTTTATAAACTGCAGTACTAGGGAAATGTCGCTTCTTGTAGAAAATGAGACCCTAGTTGCTGATGGAAATGCCGATTGAAGGCAATCCATTTCTGCCACCGGATCTGAATTGGTTGTGATAATTAAATGCAATTACAACATACAAGAGATCGAGATTATACCTACAAGAATGCCAATGATGAAGAACTACAGGTATAGCCTTCTAAACTGTAATCTCATTCTCAATCCGGCGGATGAGTGGTCTCCGTTATGGATTCGGATTCTTGAATCTGCACTTGAATGAAGACGAATCGATCTTCTCCTTCTTCTCCCTTATGGCTGCCGCTCTCTCCTCTCTAATCTTGATGAAGAATTATCAAGTAAGTAGGGTTTTGTGTACTTAAGTATTTATAGTGCACAAAATATACCCTAATGGGCCTGAAAAGGGAGGTGGCAACCACTTAAGCCCATCTAGCTTAAGTGGCGCCTACTTATAGCCTTATACCATAAGTAGCGCCCCATAGGGGCCCAATAAGAGCTATTGGGCTCTTATTAGTGCACTGATCCATTCCTGAGAATATTGGGCCAGTCTAGGGACCAGATACCAGACAGAGTTGGGCCTTACCTAATTAAATTAATACTGTGCTATTCCCTGTAGCACTAATTTAATTAGAGTTATAACTCATTCCACTAAAGAGTTACAACTGATTCACCGCTTTGTCCCGATTACGTAGTCGGGGCTAGTATTTTGCTTAGAGTGATCCACGTGTTTAAGAATCCTAATATCCATTAATTAATTAGAGCTCATCTGACAGCTCCTAATTAATTGACCTCTTATACTTCCTTAGGTAGTACCCACTCAACCTTATTATTATACCTGAACTTAATCAACCTGCAGGGTTTGGTATAATAAACATTGTGAGCTCCCTAAGGGGATATCTCAACCTTTACGGACACGTTTCTCAATATAACTAACTAGACATCATGCATGCCTTCATGTTACCCAAGATATAAGGACTTTAGGTGCCGTACACAAAGCCCATACCGAGTAAGTCAAAGCAACAGTGAAGAACACATATATGTCTAATAGCTTATTGAAATTAAGATCAAGCTACTAAGACCCGAGATCTCTTAGCTCTTCACCTATGAAGTAGGGTCAGTCTAGAAGAGAAATATCTCACTGTGATCCTATCAATACGTTCCTAGTGTACCAGCATAACTAGTGATTGAGACCCATCACTACTGTTAGTGCTGCAGTCTAAACCGATAACTTTGCCCAAAGTTATCTCGACTGTGATTATATTTATATCTCAAGAGTCACCGTTAATCATGATCTCCTCCAGTATCCTCTAGCACGCTAACACTCTCATGAGTTGATGGACTTATTCGTTCTCAACTATAAACTTTCAGATAGATGATTGTAATAAGTGGAATAAACATTGCATACAATAAAACTCTGGTTTTGCTTTATGTATACAAATCCCAACAGTTGCATGGTGGTTGAGCATAGGTATGGGCCATCTGCACCTTATCTTGACTTTTCTGCATGCACCTATCCGTTGTGCAATAACGCGATGACACATGGACTCTGTAATTGCAGCGTACGTCAGCATCTGAAAGTTTGAATTTCAAACTTGAGGTTGGTGAGTCAACGTATCACGGCTGGCACATACAGATGCTTCGAGACCGGCTTTAAAGTTGTGGCGCTTTGAATAAGCTGACTTGAGAGTACTTTGCTTTAACTTGAAGTGATAGCACGCTCTGAGCATCTTTATATGGAAAGCATCTCGTTTATGCTCTACGATGTACTTTGTTGCGACTTTATTACAGACACTTTCCGATAGACCACTGCTTCATAAACCTACGCTCTAGAAATATGAAAGCTTCCTAACAGATAAGCTTTACCAAAAATAAGTCTAGAGAGTGATTTACTAGATCATCAAAAATAACAAGGAAAATATTCTATTAGGGTTTTGGAATCGAATCAAAACAAATTATTTTTAACTTTAATTCAAAGTTCTCCCTTAATATAATATCCCAACATGTACAAAGGGAAAGTGAGAAAGAGGCGTGTGATGGTGACAAAAAAACATAGGTCTTTGTTATTAAAAATGACACTTCTTACACATAATACAATTATTTGGAGTATTGTGCAATAATTTGGAATCATGTCAGTGATGATTGGTTAAAAAGATGATGAGTCCTGAATAAATTCCAGCAGGCGTGGACCGGAAAGTACTATTTTTTGACTATTCACATGTGATTTTCCCACTGTTCGCATGTGACACATGCTCGGATTTTAGTCGAAAAATTAAACCAAGTTGGAATATTGAGTAAATTAATATACAATGCCTCATGCATCTATCAAATTCATTTCACATTAGAGTTTCTGAATCATATGTTGTTGCATATTGAGAGTGAAATACTACTAGAAAATACAGATTAAAATTGCTGCTGACTGGAAAATAGAGATTGCAAATGCGGTTGGAAAAATAGAAATTACAATTGCTGCTGGGAAATAGCTATGGGGCAACCCTTAAAGTAGCCACTTTGATATAACAAACCCAAATATTAGCCACTCATATAAAAAATATAAAAACTTGCCATTGTTACCAAATTACCCATGCATATACGAATACATGAATACACGACTCATGTATTCGTGAAAATTAACCTTGAATACACAAATACATGAATACACAACTCATATATTCGTGTATTAGTAAAAGTGACTATTATTTGTGTTTTTTTTATATGAGTGACTAGTATTTGTATTTTTTACATGAGTGGTTAGTATTTGGGTTGTTATATCAAAGTGGCTACTTTTAGGGATTAACCCAATAGCTATTGCATTTGCAACTGGAAAATAGAAATGTGTATGCGAGATATTTTGAAATTTCTATGCAAGAGCTTATTGATCTTCATTTAAAAGGTATGTTTCTCATCTACTACAATATTTTACAACAAATTGTTAAATTTTCCATGCATTAACATAACTCATTCTCAAATTCCCTTTGTTGAGCTAATTTTTCCTGTCACAAATTACTATCATATAATATAAAAAAATCTTATTGTGTTTTTTTTCCTTGTTTATGCAATTGCAGTTAAGAAATAGATATTGCACTTGCGGCTGGAAAATAGAAATTTGCATGCGAGATCTTTTGAAATTTATGTGCAAGAGCTCATATCTCTTAATTTAAAAGGTATGTTTCTTATCTTCTACAAAAATTTTACAACAAAGTGTTAAATTTCCCATGCAATAACATAACTTATTCTCAAGTTCCCTTTGTTTAGGTTATTTTTTTGGATATATTTAACATTTTTTTGTTGTTTATGTTATGCCTTATGTACATATTGATAGGTATAATTCAACAAATAAATTTAGTAAGTATTAGACTACATTAAAATGAGATTAATTCATACATATCTACATATTTCAATGTCAAATGAACTAAATTATGATCCTAGTACCGTAGTATACAATCGCATGTGGTTTACAGAAATGCTATTACGAGGGGAATATTAATTTTCGTACGATTGAAATATGTATTTTTCAGTCGTGATTTGCAGTTTATTAATCATATATTCACTGATTGTTCATATAATAGGTAGATATGGATTCGTGAAAGTGTGTAATCCTTAGATTCGGTGGAGAATGAGTCAGTTGTGATTATGTTGGGGCAACCGAACAAGTAACGAGTATAGCGACTCAGCCCGTGTCTATTTTGAATATGCGGTACAACATTGACAGCGTATTGCAAGTTGCAAATTTGAGGCCATCTCAAGAGGTTTATTATCTATTGCATACTCGAAGCGGACGTCTTAAAAAATCTCTCTTAGTTACTGATGAACAATTAGAGCAATTATTCGTGCGGGAATTGTATCCAACCGTATATGTCATTCATAACAGTGCAAATGTTTGTGTTGGTACTTTGCAACATGATTGTTATGTCCCTTCTTTTGATGTCCACGGGACGACTTCATTTGGATATGATGTACACAAGATGACTTTATTTGGATACGACACTCAGTCCACGCAGTATGATGAGAATTTAGAACAAATTCGGCAGATGGCTTCGTCTGATTGGTTAGGTGGAGATGAAAATTTGTATCCCGGTTCCCATCGACATGATTTGAATTTCGAAGAGCCACCCTACACTACCGATGAAACAGTGACTGGTCTAGAATCCGATGATGACGATGGCAGCGATGAAGATTATTTGCTTGAATATGATCTAGAGGCTTCGGAAGATGAAACAGAGACAAACTTGCAGAAGTTCACATTCGCCGAGTTTGTTGCATGGATTCAGAGGGAAGGTGGGATGGCTAAACTTTTGGATTTAGTGCATTCGACGGGGGAGGAACTTGAGAACGAGGAAGAAGAGCCATTGTCAATTGATGAGCTAAATAATTGGCTTCCTATGATTCTGATCGATGCTTCCAACTCACTTGTGGCATGTGAAGAAGGTCCTAATGATAATGAGGCATTAGCTGTATGTGCCTATTATAATAGTAAAGTGGATGATTAACGCCATCGGGTTGTGGCATATCGACCAAGGTGTTGAAAACAAAGTAGAATGTTTGGATCGAGGTCAACTTGTTTGGCGTTGCAAAATTGATGATGACTGCCCTTTCAAGTTGCGGCCCGTTACTCATGGATCTTCTTGGCACGTGAATCATTTTAATGGAGTGCACACATGCGTACTTAAATTGGACCACATCGCTCCATCTAAGGTCCAATATAAAGTGATTGCGTCTTTTGTAGCTAAGAAAATTCATCACTATTGTGAAATTCAAAATTACAAAATTCATTGTTATGAACGACATATACGGTTGGATTCAATTCATGCACGGATAGTTGTTCCAATTGTTCATCAGTAACTAAGAGAGATATTTTAAGACGCCCACTTCGAGTATGCTATAGATAATAAAGCTCTTGAGATGGCCTTAAATTTGCAACTTGCAATACGCTGTCAATGTTGTACCGCAAGTTCAAAATAGACACGGGCTGAGTCGCTCTACTCATTGCTTGTTCAGTTCCCCCAACATAATTTCAACCAACCCATTCTCCACCGAATATAATGATTACACACTACCACAAATCCATATCTACCTATTATATGAACAATAAGTGAATATATGATTAATAAATTGCAAACCACGGCTGGAAAATACATATTTCAATCGTACAAAAATTAATATTCTCCCCATAATAGCATTTCTATAAACCATATGCGATCGTAAATTATAGTACTACGATCGTAATTTAGTTCATTTGACATTGAAATATGTGAATATGTATGAATTAATCTCATTTAATGCAGTCTAATACTTATTAAATTTATGTGTTCAACATAAACAAGAAAAAAAAAATGTTAAATATATGATTGTATTTTGCGACAGAAAAAATTAGCTAAATAAATGGATTTTGAGAATAAGTTATGTTATTACATGAGAAATTTAACACTTTGTTGTAAAATGTTGTAGATAATAAGAAACATACCTTTTAAAGCAAGAGATATGAGTTCTTGCACAAAAATTTCAAAAGATATCACATGCAAATTTCTATTTTCCAGCCGCAAATACAATATTTATTTTCGAGCTGCAATCGCATAAACAAGACAATAAAAAAAATGTTAAATATATAATAGTAAAAATTAGCTAAACAATGAGAATTTGAGAATAAGTTATATTATAGCATGGAAAATTTAACACTTTATTGTAAAATGTTGTAGTAGATGAGAAACATACCTTTTAAATTAAGATCCATAAACTCTTGCACATAAATTTCAAAATATCTCGCATACACATTTCTAATTTCCAGCAACAAATGCAATAGCTATTTCCCAGCAACAATTGCAATCTCTATTTTTCCAGTCGCATTTGCAATCTCTATTTTATAGCCAGCAACGATTTTAATCTCTATTTTTCAGTAGTATTTCACCCTCAAGATGCAACAACGTATGTTTCAGAAACTCTAATGTGAAATGAATTTGAGAGATACATGAGGCGTTGGGTATTAATTCACACAACATTCCAACTTAATTTAATTTTTCGATTGACATCCGAACATGTGTTACATGCGAACTATCGAAAAATAGTAATTTCCGGTCTACTTCTGCTGGAACTTATTCTTGACTTATCATCTTTTTGACCAATCATCACTGACATGATTCTAAATTATTGCACAATACTCCAAATAATTGTACTATGTGTAAGAAATGTCATTTTCAACACCAAAGGTTTTTTTGTCAACATCACATGCCTCTCTCTCTCTTTCAATTACCCTTTGTGCAGCATTTTTATTGGGGGTAAAATAGGCAATTCATTTGAAAAGTGAGTAATTTTGTAACTATATTATTAAAGTGGGTAATTTTGTATTACCCTTATGAAAAATGGGTACTTCATAACATTAATGCCTTTTCTTATGTATTTTTTAATTTTTGGACTATGCCATTTATTTATGAGATATGGGTGCTGTGCCTCTTTCCACAGCGCAGCGTGTTGCGCATATTTGGAGCTCAAACTGTGTCGTTTAAGCAATATGCTTTCTTCTTTTTTCCACTCTTTTAATATAACTATATAACATATTAACTACATAATTCAATTATAAAATAAGAAAAAAGACTACTTTTAGAAAATGAGTGATATCAATAAATCTAAACTTTGAAAAAAAACGACCGAAATAAAAATGATTCAAGCATAAAAATATAAAAAAAATTGGTAAATTTCAATAGAAAGTCTGATTTAGGGCAGCAGATAGTAAGACATTCTTCCAAAACAAGGCAGATTAATATGCTATCGGAAATCATTAGGGTCTTGTTTGCTCTGAATGATAGGGACACCGTCTTCTCTCCACACGATTCGCTCCTCACATAACGCTGCACACACCTCCACATATAGTTCATGCTCCTAGTATAAATCAGATATGTGTCAATAACAAGATATACAATAGTCACAATTATAATAATTGAAGTTCTCGAGTATAAACTCGGGAACCTGATGAAGGACTCTTGCAGCAAGGTCCTCGGGTGTGTCCTTTGCAAGCACAGGCACTACCCTTTGCGCAAGGATATGGCCCGTGTCATACTCCTCGTCCACATAGTGAATTGTAGGACCAGAATATCTATACACATACAACAAACGTAACACATAGAGTGAGTTGTGATCAAAATAAGATAGAAAGACCTAATCTATACAAGCCATGGAAGCTTCACGGCCAATACAACACCATCATTATTGAAGCACACGTAGAAAACCGAATCGACAAATATAGTGAAACTAGAAAGGGTTTGCAACTCCTAAGATCTTGTTTACTTTTAAAGACTTATAGTTAGATGGCTACATAGTTTAGTGGAGTTTGATTATAAAATCTTATGTATATTTTGGTGCTGATACACTATTAAAATTACAATGCAAAGTAAACAATTGATATAGTGATATCTTTTGTTTATCCACCCTTATCTACCAAAGTAAACAAGGCCTAATTGGGAGGAGACCATAGCAAATGCACATTAGATGACAGAAAAAATGCATCGATTTCAATTTCCTAATTTGTAAGAAAAAAGGGAAGAAACAGGATCATCTGATAAAGAAAAAAGATTGAAAATAGTATGGGCTTTTTCATACCTTGCTCCAGAAGCAATTACGGCTTTATGCACCTTCATACCATAATACCCTTTTCCACCGAATGCTGGAAGAAGCGAGGGATGTATATTGAGTATGGCCTTTCGATAAGCTTTGATCAATTCAGAAGGAATAAGCTTTAGATAACCAGCTAGAAGTATGAAGTCGACCTTGTAGGCTCTGCACACAATCAAGTACATAACTGAAATTTCTGATAAATATAACTGATAGTATGACACAAAGTATGTCGCAGACAGAATTGAAGTAAAGGATTCTTATCGTTGTAGTAAATTGTAGACATAATCCAGAAGACTATGATAAACAGAATAGACTATAAAAATAAATGATGGTAGCAAGCAAGAACAGAATTTTACAAAAAAGAACTGGAGCAAGTGCATTATCGTTGTCGTAAATTGTAGAGATAATCCAGAAGACTATGATAAACAGAATGGCCAACAGAATTTACGAAAAAGAACTAGAGCAAGTGCAGGACTTGAGCCCCTTTTTTCTCAATCTTGAAACCTTAAGCATCAAACGAGATTCCAAGAATGATTATTTCCACGACATAACTTGTTCAGTCACTCCCAAAAACTTGGATAATGGAAGGAAGGTAACATATTCATCAAACTATTAAAACTTGAGAAATATAGTTGCAATTTACAAGCTAGGGGTACCCACTGGTATTTCCTGAGAATGCATATAAACAAAAGTACATGTTTTTATAACTATTCCATCTATTTCAAGCTTAACAAATGAAAATATACAAGGAACACATTTCTTTCACAACAAAATAATGAAAAAGAGAAAAAAAGAAAAAGAAACTAAGCCAAACCTCAATAAAACCACAAGATCTTTCGCACTAAGAAAATCTTGTGCGTCTTTTAATCTTGCAGGAAAAACAATAACAGGAATACCCTTTTCACGAGCATAGTCTGCACCTCCACAATCTGCAAAAAAAATCTAGAAAAAAGATTAAAAGAAATACGTAAATTCAAGAATGCTAAACAACATCAAAATATCTAATAAATAATACGAAAATCCATTTTTTTCCGAATTTAAGAATGCAAAAAGCAGACAAAAATTCAATGAATAGCATGAATACCATGTTTATTGGTGATCAGAACAACAATGTCGCCATGTACGGAACCATTACGAGTTGCCTCGTAGATTGACCGGAAATTGGAGCCTCCGCCGGAAACGAACACCGCCAAATTCTTCCTTCGAACTTTGGCTTTAGGCTTTTCTTCTTCAGTATTGAAAACCCCTTCATGTTCAATTTTCTCGACATTGCTTCTGCACTGGAAATTCCTCTTGGTGGCCAAAGGATTTGATTGGACTGAGCTACAGATTTTTGTTGAAATACCTACAGCAGAGCCGGGTTTGGAGGAATATGGTCTGGGAAACTTTGTGAATATATGGGTTTTGTGGGTTTCAAAGGGAGAGACAGCGCCATGAATATAAGGTCGAAGAGTTAAGTTTTGGGCCTCCATTGATATTAGTATACGAAGGAAATACTCAGTGGTAAAATCCAAATGAGTTCCAACAATCCTACTTACTCTCTAAAAAATCTGCAGCACAACGGCGAATAGGAATAGGGGGACCGAGGTGATTCAAGCCACCGAATAAATTCTGCAATCCAGTATTAACGCATATGTGATTCGTGCGACACAGGCAGCTGTTCTTTCCTACTAGTATTTCTTATTTTTACTTAGAATGAAGAAGAAGATGATGAAGCGCCGGGCCAAGTTTTAGGGTTCTATTCTTTCCATCTTCCTTTCCTTTTTTGGGAATAGTTTATTTTCCCATACTGGATTGTTCACAAGGCCCAAAGCAACGCTAATTGGGTTAGGGGTGTATCCAATTCGTAATTTAAAAGATTTTGAAATTTTTTTCTATGTTAATTTTATGATTTTAATCTTATGTAAAATTTAAAAGATTTTATTAGATTGATTTGTACTATATATTTTGATAGACTTTAAAAATCTAGATTTTCAAAAACAAGCTCCACAGTCCACATGATATTGTCATATGTCCTACATTGTCATTTTGTTAAGAAATAAATTTTCAAAATTTTATTCTTTTGCCTTCTGACAAAACCAATGGCTGCGTCCCATCCTAATTCCCGTGGCTCAATTTGAATCCGAGGAAGTTCTTAACCTGAAAAATTCACAAGCTCGAATGTATATGAGATCATCTCTTGATTATTTGGAGGAGATATTGTATTTGCCTATCATCTACGCCACCGTTCGAAGCGTCGGAACTTCGAGATGATGAGGTGGGTTTGGCGGCCGTTTTGAGCGCGAGTTGGTTTTGCTGGACCGGCAGCGGCTCCGTTCAAAGGGAAGTGACATTTGGGTGTAGATTCGAATGATTAAGGGAACATAATGATTATTGATAGGATACGGCCTAGCTCCTAGGCCCAAGCATCAAGCCCAATATAATTGGGCCCCGACAGTTAAGCTCGGCCTACGCAACTCGGCCCAACTAAGAGAAACTTCTTCACCAAGGCAATCAAGACTCCTACATCGACTACAACTCAAGCTTCAAGAGAGATATAGAAGCTCGGTGTCTATCCCTAATAAGAGGATCAAGCCAGAGTCCAAATAGGAGAAGACTTTGTATTATAGTCAAACTCCATGTAATTACCTATAAATAGGGGTTTAGAATATATTGAGAAGGGGGGGGACAATCTTTGTAAGCAATACACTCATACAAGCAATAAAGATCCATACTCTTTCCACCTGTGGACGTAGATCTACTCTAATAGATCGAACCACGCAAATCCCTTTGTGTTCCGTTTGCTTTCGTGTTCATTAATTCCTTGTCTACATGCATTAATTATCTTACAAAAACAAGTTCGATCACTGGCGCCGTCTGTGGGAAACGAAGATTTGTGATTTTCAATCAAAAGTTTTCTAGGTAATCTACAGCCATGACAGGAAGACCAACGCGATCCACCCCAAACGCGAAATCGCGATTTGTTCGGAGCAACTTCTGTTATTCGCCAATTCCGGACTGAAATCACCACCAAATCGGACGAAACCACCCGGAAACATGTTCTACTCGTCGAGAGGATTTCAATGGTAGATTTCCCGTCGAAAGCCGATCACCAGTGCGGCGGGAATTGCGTCTGGAAGTTCGTGCTGCTGCACGACTCGCGAAATCATAATTTGTTCGGAGCAGCTTCTGGTATTCGCCAATTCTGGACTGAAATCACTACCAAATCGGACGAAACCACCCGGAAACATGTTCTACTCGTCGAGAGGATTCCAACGGTAGGTTACCCGTCGAAAACGGATCACCGGTGCGGCGGGAATTGCGTCTGGAAGTTCGTGCTGCTGCACGACTCGCGAAATCGCGATTTGTTCATCTTTTCCGGCGGATTTCTCCGTCGTTTCTCAACCAAAATGAGCGATCCACCCATACATCTCTTCGTCTCGGCGAGGAGAACAAAGTCCAAGAGTCGATTTCACGATTATTATTCAGATCTGACGGAAAATGACCAAAACGGCAGCAGCGGATCTAAGTCTTAAAACTGAATCCGGTTTTGCATGTTGAAAAATCGAAGCCATAGATCGATTTTGGTTCGACTTCCCTACAATAAACAACAAAGTGGAGTACGAAGCTTTAATCGCCGGACTTCGCCTAGATTAAGGTCTCCAGACACGAGCTGTACAATTTTACAGTCTCTCAAGTCATGGTGAGCTACATGCTAGGAGGTTACGAAGCTAAAGGCGACAGAATGAAAAGGTACCTCCACAAAGTCAAGACCCGACAACAATACTACTTGTATTTTGAGTTAGCTCGCATCCCGAGGAGGCAGAACAGCTGAGCAGATGCACTAAGCAAATTAACCTTGTCATCCACAAGCCCTCCCATGGAAGAAGTCAAACACCGAAGTGTAGATGAAGCCGAGGTCAACCCAGTAACTGAACGAGCCTAACTGGATGACCCCTTCAAAATTACTTGGAGAAGGGCGAACTACCCAGCGATAAGCTCGAAGCTAGAAAAATCTTGAGCAAGTCTCCAACCTCACCAGCATGTAAAGCCCGTGACCGTTCATGCAACGGGGGATAGACATCGTCGGTCCAATAGACAAAGCTCTCGGCCAATTCCACACTACAAAAAAACACCTGGAACAGCGACGGATTTTAGTGACGGACACAATTCCGTCACTAATCAGTGACGGATTCATGACGGAATGGTGACGGAATTCCCTCTTGAGGTTTGATCACGACATTAGTGACGGAATGGTCACGGAAATTGGCGCGCATTTCTCGCGCCATCGTTAGTGACGGATTTGTTGACGGATTTTCCATAATGATTTTTGTAGTGACGGATTTTTCCGTCATTAATTAATTAAAATTTAATTTTGCATTTATTTTTATTATTTTTTTACTGTTAGTGACGGATGTTTTCCATCACCGTTCGAAATTTTTTATTTATAATTACAGTATTTATTTAGTTTGAAGTTAAATTATTTTTATATTTGACTTTGTTAACTATAAATTTATAATGTTGAAAAAATTATAATTTATATATTATTTAATTAAAATTTTAAAATCTATTTTAATTAAGGTTAACTGTTTCATAATCAATGTTTAATATAGCAGTCATGGCACAAAAATATATGTCAAAAAATAAAAATAATGAAAAAAATTTGATACAAATTGTGCAAGTGTGCTGATAGGAAAAGCGAAACAAATTGTACCATTATAACTAAAACCTAAATTAAAAATTGAACTAGATTAATTAGTTGTGTAGTATTAATTAGTATTTAACAAGAAAAGAGGAAAAAAAGAAAGAAAAAAGTAGGGGTGAGCAAGAACCGAACCGGCCGACAAAACCGATCGTAACCGACCGGAGTCGGTCGGTTTTTTTTGGTTATTTTAGCATCGGTTGTCGGGTCGGCCAGGAAATTTCAGAACCGACGAGTTTCAGTCGGCTGTCGGTTATGCAGATTTGAGATCGGTTCATAACCGACCGACAGACGTATGCACCTATTATTAAATTAACTATGATTTTATAATACTGCTAAAATCATAAAATGATATTGATAAGTCATGATCTAATCCTAATATGAAGAAGACTGAATTCAATCCTCAAATTTTCACTCACGACTTCTCACTCCCCACGTACCCAAACCCTCGCCGACTCGCCCTCCCATCGCGATTCGGATTCGCGACACAGCACCCGAGCATCATCGCCGACTCGCCGTGCCTACACAGAATCACCGGCATGCCCCGTCATCGCCAACGTGCCCCTTCGTCGCCTGTAGACGCAATTTTGAAGGTATTATCTCTAACCTTGAAAATCTGAAATTTGAAATTCTGAAATTTATGTTGATAAATCTGAAATTTCGTAGCTTTATTTATATTGTTAAATCTGAAATTTGAATTATGAAATCTGAATTTTGTTATTTTGATTCTCTGGGCAATAGCTCACCCCTAATATTATCTTCTCCAATCTGCAGTATTTGCACTATGTCATTGATAGGATACGGCCTAGCTCCTAGGCCCAAGCATCAGGCCCAATATAATTGGGCCCCGATAGTTAAGCTCGGCCCAACTAAAGAAACTTCTTCACCAAGGCAACTCCTACATCGATTACAATTCAAGCTCCAAGAGAGATATAGAAGCTCGGTGTTTATCCACAAAGGAGAAGATCAAGCCAAAGGAGTCCTAATAGGAGAAGACTTTGTATCATAGTCAAACTCCATACCTATACATAGGGGTTTAGAATAGATTGAGAGGGGGAGAACAATCTCTTGTAATCACCACTCATACAAGCAATAAAGATCCATACTCTTTCCGCCCATGGACGTAGATCTATTCCAATAGATCGAACCACGTAATTCATTGTGTTCCATTTACTTTCGTGCTCGATTTATTCCTTATTAACGTTCATTAATTACCTACGAAAATAAGATCGATCACTGGCGCCGTCTGTTGGAAACGAAAATTTGTAATTTTCGATCAAAAGTTTTCGAGGTAATCTACAGCCATGACAAGAAGACCAACGCGATCCCCCCAAACGCGAAATCGCGATTTGTTCGGAGCAGCTTCTGTTATTCAACGATTCCGGGCTGAAATCACCACCAAATCGGACGAAACAACCCGGAAACATGTTCTACTCGTCGAGAGGATTCCAACGGTAGGTTGCCCGTCGAAAACCGATCACCGGTGTGGCGGGAATCGCATCTGGAAGTTCGTACTGCTGCACGACTCGCGAAATCACGATTTGTTCGGAGTAACTTCTGTTATTCAACGATTCTGGACTGAAATCACCACCAAATCGGACAAAACCACCCAGAAACATGTTCTACTCGTCGAGAGGATTCCAACGGTAGGTTGCCCATCGAAAACCGATCACCGGTGTGGCGGGAATCGCATCTGGAAGTTCGTGCTGCTGCACGACTCGCGAAATCACGATTCGTTCGGAGCAGCTTCTGTTATTCGCCAATTCCGGGCTGAAATCACCACCAAATCGGACGAAACCACCCGGAAACATGTTCTACTCGTCGAGAGGATTCCAACGGTAGGTTGCCCGTCAAAAACCGATCACCGGTGTGCGGGAATCGCGTCTGGAAGTTCATGCTGCTGCACGACTCGCGAAATCACGATTCGTTCGGAGCAACTTCTGTTATTTGTCAATTCCGGATTGAAATCACCGCCAAATCGGACGAAACCACCCGGAAACATGCTCTACTCGTCGAGAGGATTCCAACACGATCAATCACCACTGCTACCGCCACCGCTGCCGCCGTCAACAAGGAAAAGGATATTCAGCAAACCGGACAAGGTCCGACAGCAAATCCACCGGTTCAGGAAGCCGAAATCTACAAAGGCGAGGCAAGCCAGGTGCAAGATCTAAACCTGGCAACATACCAGCTATCTAGGAAGGAACACGCCAGAGGCCAGACTCCAGACATACACATTGAGCATGTTAGATAAGCATAGCAAGATTTTCTCCAGCTCGCCAAAAACAACACAACGCTCAGCCGTGAAAAAGGACAACCCTCACGCAAAGATGGTGGAGAGCACGAAGCTTACCTCCGGATCACGGCATCGGCAAAAGTCCCCTAGTGTCAGGATTGTAGATGCACGGGACGTCGGGATTCGCCAATGGGGCCACCATCGCATCTCACCTCGCCGCAACGTTATCTCACCTCGGCATGACACCGTCTCACCTCGGCGCGATGAGGACAATTACCTCGCACTACGAAGCCATTATAGATCATAGCAGATCAGTTCGCAAGAGCCGACAAAGCTGATAGGTGCAAGCGCGAAGCCGATAAGGCCGAACTATCAGATCGGAAGGAGGATCAGAACGACCGAGGCCAAAGTCGGCAAAGTGTCTTCAACAGGCTCCAACGTGCACCCCCGGAATCCAGACTCGTACCTCATCAATATTAGGAACGAAGTCAATTCACCCCATTAACGAGGCCGAGGACAGAGATCTACGAACTGCGTCATGGAGCAATTGGTGCGCGACGGCACCCTCAAGAGGTACCAAAGTCGCGGCCGACATTCTGATAAGTACGAAGCCCACACTCAAGGCAAAATGCAATGAAGATGACGAGGATGAGGACCAACCTCAGTTCAACAAAGTCATAATAGCCGTTACATGGCTCCCTCAAGGTGCTCAAAGTCCTCTCTCAAAGCTGAGGCCCGAAGTCCTCAAACGGACGAGCCCTCACATAAGAGGTTCAAAAGGGACGAGACCATCACCTTTTCTGATAAGGATCCGGTACCAGCCTCTAGGAAAGATTGCACTGGCATTAGTAAACGCTACAAGGAGGTTGCGACCCTGTTTCCAAGCACACCCAAATAGGTCATCACTGACCTGTCACTTCGGCAAGTGCTAATGAAACACCGAAGCCATCTGAGCCCACCTCAAAAAAGCCGAAGCCGAACCTACAAAAGAACCACCTAATGATTGGTGGAAAGTATATGTGAACGGGGCTTCGAAAAATTCGGGAAGCGGGGCAGGCATCATACTCCTCGATCCAGACGGACATGAGACAACCTATGCACTTCGGTTCGACTTCCCTACAATAAATAACAAAGTGGAGTACGAAGCTTTAATCGCCGGACTTCGCCTAGCTTAAAGTCTCCAGACACGAGTTGTACAATTTTACAGTCTCTCAAGTCATAGTGAGCCACATGCTAGGAGGTTACGAAGCTAAAGGCGACAGAATAAAAAGGTACCTCCACAAAGCCAAGAGCCGACAACAATACTACTCGTATTTTGAGTTGGTTCGCATCCCGAGGGGGCAGAATAGCCGAGCAGATGCACTAAGCAAATTAGCCTCGTCATCCACAATCCCTCCTGTGGAAGAAGTCAAACACCGAAGTGTAGATGAAGCCGAGGTCAACCCAGTAACTGACAACGAGCCTAACTGGATGACCCCTTCAAAATTACTTGGAGAAGGGCGAACTACCCAGCGATAAGCTCGAAGCTAGAAAAATTTTGAGCAAGTCTCCAACCTCATCAAGGGATTTAAAGCTCGCTTCGATAAAGCCAAAGGAGATTGGGTAGCGAACTTACCCCAAGTTATAGTCATACCACACAACTCCCCGGACCTCGAACGGTGAAACACCCTACAATTTGGTGTATAAATCCGAAGCAGTGATCCCGGTAGAGATCGGCCTGCCGAGCCCGCGCACTCTCAACTTCACAGCCGAAGTTAACGAGGAAGACCTCCGAACCGAACTGGATCTGTTGGAAGAGAAACGAGAGCTCGCCTAGATTAGAGAAGCCAAGTACAAGCAATAAGTAGCTGGGTACTACAACCAAAGAGTGAAGCACCAACAATTCCAAGCAGACGACCTCATACTTCAGAACGACGAGGTCAGTAAAGCGGAAAGGCTCAGCAAGCTTGAAGCCACATGGGAAGGACCGTACCGAGTAGAAGAAGTCCTCGGCAAAGGGTCATACAAGCTCGCCCACTTATCCGGTAAGCTAATACCTCATGCACGGCACATTACTCATTTAAAGAGATACCTTGTATAAGTGGCTGAGAGTAATGTCCAAGTTCATATAGTTCATTTAGGTCGTCTTTTTAGGGTCTTGCATACATCTTGCATTTGCATACATCTTGCACATCTCTCTCTACTCCACTTATGCATATTATCTCGACAAATAAGGAATTTAAAGCCAAAACCTCGTCCTATGACGAGGTAGAGCTATTTAAAGCCAAACTTCGTCGAAATTCAATTTCCGAAGTGAGCTATTTGAAGCCAAACTTCGTCGAAATCTAATTTCCGAAGTGAGCTATTTAAAGCTAAATTTCGTCGAAATCCAATTTCCGAAGTGAGCTATTTGAAGCCAAACTTCGTCGAAATCTAATTTCCTAAGTGAGCTATTTAAAGCTAAACTTCGTCGAAATCTAATTTCCGAAGTGAGCTATTTGAAATCAAACTTCGTCGAAATCTAACTTCCGAAGTAAGCTAATAAAGCCAAACTTTGTCAAAAGATGAAGTAAGCTAGTAAAACCCTGACGAAGGTACTTAATAAACTCCAGAATAGGAGTAAAATTAAAATGCGCGTATTGACCTAACCTTGTTAAAAATAAAAGTACGAACTGCCTCTGCTTAAAACGAAGGCACCACCTTTGTTAAAAGTAAGGAAGAACTACTTTTGTTTAAAATGAGGAGGCACCACCTCGGTTAAAAACAAAGATACGACCTTTGTTTAAAACGGAGAAGAGCCTAAACCTTGTCTGAAGACGAGGTCGTGCTAATTAAAGCCTAAACTTCGTCTTTGACGAAGTCGTGCTGTTCAACGCATTCCGACTTCGTCGAAATCTAATTTTCGAATGGGCAATGCGAAATTCATATCCACCTCGTCTTAACGAGGTGGCAAGCATTCCGACTTCGTCGAAATCCGATTTCCGAAGGGGCAATGCAAATATTATACCCACCTTGTCTTAACGAGGTGGCAAGCTTTCCGACTTCGTCGAAATCCGATTTCCGAAGGGGCAATGCAAATATTATACCTACCTCGTCTTAACGAGGTGGCAAGCATTCCGACTTCGTCGAAATCCGATTTCCGAAGGGGCAATGCAAATATTATACCCACCTCGTCTTAACGAGGTGGCAAGCATTCCAACTTCGTCGAAATCTGATTTCCGAAGGGGCAATGCAAATATTATACCCACCTCGTCTTAACGAGGTGGCAAGCATTCCAACTTCGTCGAAATCCGATTTCCGAAGGGGCAATGCAAATATTATACCCACCTTGTCTTAACGAGGTGGCAAGCATTCCGACTTCGTCGAAATCCGATTTCCGAAGGGGCAATGCAAATATTATACCTACCTCGTCTTAACGAGGTGGCAAGCATTCCGACTTCGTCGAAATCCAATTTTGAAGGGGCAATGCAAATTTTATACCCACCTCGTCTTAACGAGGTGGCAAGCATTCCGACTTCATCGAAATCCGATTTCCGAAGGGGCAATGCAAATTTCTTACCGACTTTATCTTAACGAGGCGGTATTATTTCTCCCTCGTCTTAACGAGGCGGTATTACTTCTCCCTAGTCTTAACGAGGCGGTATTACTTCTCCCTCGTCTTAACGAGGCGATATTATTTCTCCTCGTCTTAATGAGGCGGTATTATTTCTCCCTCGTCTTAACGAGGCGGTATTACTTCTTTCTCGTCTTAACGAGGTGGTACACGATTGACTTCGTCAATTTATTTTTCAACGGGGCAGTGTACTTTTCTTCGACCTCGTCTTAACGAGGCGGCACGCGATTGACTTCATCAATTCTACTTTTGACGGGGCAACGTACTTTAGACCACTCCTACCTCAACTATTTCCCCTACGTCACACCCTCGCTTCTACATCTTTTTGGGGGGGGATGTGATAGGATACGGCCTAGCACCTAGGCCCAAGCATCAGGCCCAATATAATTGGGCCCCGATAGTTAAGCTCGGCCCAACTAAAGAAACTTCTTCACCAAGGCAACTCCTACATCGATTACAATTCAAGCTCCAAGAGAGATATAGAAGCTCGGTGTTTATCCACAAAGGAGAAGATCAAGCCAAAGGAGTCCTAATAGGAGAAGACTTTGTATCATAGTCAAACTCCATACCTATACATAGGGGTTTAGAATAGATTGAGAGGGGGAAAACAATCTCTTGTAATCACCACTCATACAAGCAATAAAGATCCATACTCTTTCCGCCCGTGGACGTAGATCTATTCCAATAGATCGAACCACGTAATTCATTGTGTTCCTTTTACTTTCGTGCTCGATTTATTCCTTATTGACGTTCATTAATTACCTACGAAAATAAGATCGATCAGTCATAAAGCGAAGGTGCTGAAGGTTCTGAAGCCTGAAGGAGAAATCTTCATTGTTTGAAACTTAGAAATAATGCAAGAAATCATCGTTGTCGGTTTTTAATAACCGACCGAACCGACTGGTCGGTCACCGGTCGAGTTCGATGTCGGTTTTTGAACAACTATCGGTCGGCGTCGGTTGGCTAGTTCAGGATCAGTTTGCAATTTATAGGTCGGCCGGCCGGCCGAACCGACCGATGCTCACCCCTAGAAAAAAGGAAGAAGAAGAAAAGAAAAGAAAAGAAAGAAAGAAGAGGCGGAGCCCTAATTTCAATCAAATTCTCACCTCTCTCTCCCTCTCCACGCATCTTCTTCCCTGTCTTCTTCTTCTTCAATAAAATTGCCGGCAGCCGGTGCCTCTTCTCCAGCGCCGCCGTTTTTCTCCTCTCTTTTCCCTTCATCTTCGAAAAACACACCCAACTACAGCCCTCTCCTCGAACTCTCAGCCCCGATTCGAAAGCCCAATCGAACCCCCAATTGAAGATTCCAAAATTCAGAAATCGGAACCTATCTCCAACCCTAGCTTCGTCTCAGCTTCTGCTTTCAGAGCTCGATAGCATCCGAATCAAGCGGTAAGCTCTCCTTGCTTTTTTGTCATCCTTGAATTCAATGGCTTTATCTCTATGGATAGAGTAGGAGGTGAGGTTATAGTTGCTTTATCTCCTAAGTTGTAGTAGAATGGGTAATAATTCTTCTTAATCCCCAGTAAGTGCGGTTTTTCTGATTATTATAATCAGGTACTTCTTGTCACAGAATCTACAGTAATTTTGTTTATTAAAGGAAGATTTCTAGAGGAAAATGAAAACAGATTAAGGAGCGTGTGGTCTAATGTTGTACATTAGGTTTCTTTTTTGCTGGAGACGAAGTCGTTCCGTTAATTGCCTATAATTTCTCTCTTTTGACTGTGTGGAATCCATGGCCATTGCTTCTAGTTGAAAAGAATGCAATCTACGCTGGAAAATGAGATATATTCAAATGCATAATGCATCAAATGTGGAAGCATTTTGATGCCTTTCACATCGAAGGAAACCAAATTCTGAAAAGCTCCCCACTCTAACGCCTCTTCCTTCCTGTTTATTCTATGCAAATGACATTTATATAGATAATGTCCATTTCTGTCAATTTTATAGGAAATCAGTCTGGAAACTGCGTTTGGCTCGTCGAAAATGGCGGCTGCTTCAAGTGCATAGTGTTGGATCTGATATTCATTATTTCTGTGCCTTCATTTCATCTTCGGTGTAGAGAAAGTGGTGTGTTTCAGATGTATGAACTTTTTTCCTATAAATGTGTGAGAGGATAACACAAAGGTTCCAAGTGTATGTGGCTAAATCAACTTATGATTTCCTATTCACATCGTAGCTTCAGAGATTAACACTAGCTTGGAGAGTTGAAATTGAAGCTAGAGAAAGAAAGGTGAGATAAATATTATTTGCCCATTCACGTTGTTATCCTGCCATCCTGGTTATGGTTATTACTTAGTTGAACTTAAGTGTCCTTATTCATAATAAAACAGGAGCTAACATATTAATATGAATGCAAGAATTTATGAAAGTGCTACATTGATTGCACTAGACACGGAGTAGTAGTATTAAGAAAAACATGATTTATTCTTCCACTGAATTAGATTCCTTCAAATGTATGTATATATATTCACCTGTAGAGAAGGTTGCTTAGATGTTAAAATTTAAAATTATATACAGGTTCTAGTTATAAGAGAGTTTACATACGTTTTTTGTAAGTTTTATGTGCCAACTATTCTGATATGGTAAAATTAGCTCAAGAACTCCCATAAATATATACCTGCGAGATATTAATTTTGTGGGGCAAATTTAATTGATCAGGCATAAAATTGTTAGATAGATAACACAGGTTATAGAAAAGACAATAGTGATCACTTGGTCACTTTCTTGCTTATAGTTCTTGGCTGCCATTCTCAGTCGGAGGTTCTGCTAATATTGTGCAAGTTGGAGGCGAAGCTACTTCTGTTACGAGAGTGCCAGCTCGTTCGACTACATTGACTATATGTGATGGGTATATTTAATTTATAGCTTGTGTGTTATTATTTATATTTATATGTATAACTACCATGAATATGATAATCTTATTTTAAACTATATTTGATGTCATTTGATACAGGGAGCTGTGCCCCGACAACAAGGTTCCATCTACGATATTCAAAATATTCAAGAAAATTAAAAATCCCACCGGCTATTGTTGGAGCTCGACCCCAGATTCAATTAAGAAATCATATTGGGAGGAGTTCAAGGTAGCCAACTTTATAGAATTATTGATATTGATACCTGCAAGTGCTTACGTACATTTACATATTCCCCTCCTAACCAATTTAGCTGTTGTTGGGTGATGCATTTGGAAAATTCCTAGCGTTAAACTGCTGCAGTAACTTGGTTCAATTTGCTGCCCCATCCTCTGTTTATTGGACTTGAGTAACTGCAGTATTTGCCATTTATTGATACTCTGTTTTAACTTAATTTTGTAAGATATTGGAGAGGGAATGTGTGATACTTTGCTGCTGTTTTATTCCCCAACTTGTTGAGGTTGATTATCTGCTGCAGTATTGATATTTCACTCTACCCTTTTGTGACTTATTCTCCCTATTTTTAGCAGATTAGTAACTGCTCTCTGTTTTTGATGGTTTGGGATTAAACTTATTGTCTTTTTGTTGATCCTCGTACCTGCGGATTTACTGTCCTACTGCTGGAAATTTGAGCACTTTAGCTGGGTTAACTTCTTTTCATTATAGTTTCAGGCTTGAACTTCTAAGAAAAAATAGTCAAATACTAGAAGGTTCTCACTACTAGCCTCTGCATATATACTTTTGATTTGATAAATGCTTGTTAAACAAGAAGAGACTGGAACAATTCATTTCATTTGTATTTGAATTAAGGCTTGTCCTAGAAGACACGTAGGAAGAGATGGAGTTGATTATTGCATGCTAGTTTCCAAGAGAGTCTTTCCTCATAAGAGAGTTTCTTGGGATATTTTAGTTTTTCTAGAATTCTCTATTGATTCATATTTGCACTTCTTACATTTTGATTTAATTCATAGTCCCGTTCAAGTTATATGTCGCATGTTCATTTACTCGATCTCATGATTTTAATTGTAGGTAACAATTGTTGACAAGTTACTTATAAATTTTTATTGTTTCTCTTAAATATTCTACAGAAAGTATTCACTTGGGATCCTGCTTTGGATGATACGGTTTACGAACTTTGGCATGCAAAGGCTCAGGGGAGGTATAGAGGTTTTGTGCATGGCATGAAGAAAACAAAAAAGGGTCGACCGGCTTACATCACTGAGGCAGAGTGGGAGGGTTGGCAGAACTATTGAAATTCAGAAGATGTGAAAGCAAAGTCAGAAATAGCACGGAAATGTAGGATGTCTGAACCTGATGGACCAGGTACAAGGCAAGTGAGGCATAGAGGTGGATCAAAATCTTGTCTAAAGTATGCTAAAGAGTTGGTAAGTACTTTTCATTTAAGTGTGTGTTAATATATTATCAAATTTTCATTAAGTGTTAGTCAAATTATTATCAAATTGATTGTTGTTAATTGATATTATTTTAATAAACAAAAATTGTCTGTATGTTTAGGCTGCACAGAGAGGAGTCAAAACAAAGGACTGTCTCTATGATGCTTTTGAGTACACGCACAAGATGAAAGATGGAAGCTATACTGATGTGAAGTCTGCACGGATTGCGGTTAGTGTCTTTTTTCATTTTCCTTTAATGGTTATACACATTGAGAAACTTTGATATATATTGAATCATATATACTTGCTGAGCTAAGGCAACCTTTACCAGGTATGACCGAGCAACGAGAGGTTGATATGAACAAGTGTTACTTACAGGTCACGGGAGGGTTGGATTAGAAGGGTAGGTTGTTTGGTGGTGGTTCCCTCGCTCACTCTATCATGAGCTATGATTCTAGTGCTACTTCTGCATCGACATCTCATTTTGATAGAGATGCTATTGACACCCGACTTGAGGAGATGGCGCAGCAACTGCACCACCTACACCACCTTTTTCGTGACTACTATGTTTTATTAGTCGAATACTATGTTAACTTTGAAATCTTTAGAATTCGGATATGGATATGAATATGGATATGGATATGGTTTGAAGTTTGGATATGGATACATTTGGTTGTGTATTGTTGACGTTTAGTATTCTATTAGTATTTTGGACCTTAGAATGTTTATGTTTTAATATTCTGGATTTGATTACTAATTTGCTTGTAATATATCAGAGTAATGACAGGTTCAAATAAAAAAAAAATGGATCTGAAAATTGCAGAAACAAAAATTGACTTTAGTGACGGATAATTCCGTCACAATTATGTAATGACGGACACAATCCGTCACCAATTCCGTCTCTGTTCTCCTATGGCTAGTGACGGAATCATCCGTCATCATATTTTTGACGGACGTATTCCGTCACCAATCCGTCACGACCAACCGGTGACACACAAACGTCACCATTTCAGTTGTGACGGACAGTCCGTCATAAATTCCGTCATTATGATTTAATGATGGAATTTTCCGTCACCATCCGTTTAGCTACGTGTTTTCTAACAACGGAATTCATCCGTCACTAATCCAGAATAGTGACGGAATTTTGTGCTTTAGAGACGGAATTTTCCGTCACTAAACGCAGAATTTTTTGTAGTGCCAGTTTCTCATCGTAGCAATCGACTTTGACTCAAATGGTTGGAAGCCGAACCCTTGGCAAAAATCACGAGCAAGAACACCCTCAACTTCGTCTGGAAGAACATAGTATGCCACTTTGGCATACCCCATATCCTCGTCTTAGACAATGGGACGCAGTTCATAGACAAAATGTTTAGGGAATGGTGTGAAGAACTTCATATTCAGCAAAAGTTCACCTCAGTAGCACATCCCCAAGCAAACGGCCAGACCGAAGTCACCAACCGGATGATCGTCAAGGGACTCAAAGCTCACCTTGATAAAGCCAAAGGAGACTGGGTAGTGAACTTACCCCAAGTTCTATAGTCATACCACACAACTTCCCAGACCTCGAACAGAGAAACACCCTACAGTTTGGTGTATGAAACCGAAGCAGTGATCCCGGTTGAGATCGGCCTGCCGAACCCTCGCACTATCAATTTCTCAGCCGAAGACAATGAAGAGAATCTCCAAACCGGCCTAAATCTGGTGGAAGAAAAGCGAGAGTTCGCCTACATAAGGGAAGCAAGGTACAAGCAACAAGTAACTCGGTATTACAACCAGAGAGTCAAGTACCAACAATTCCAAGTAGCCGACCTCGTTCTTCGAAATAACGAAGTCAGCAAACCTGCAAGGCTCGGCAAGCTAGAAGCCACATGGGAAGGACCTCACCGAGTTGAAGAAGTCCTCGGCAAAGGGTCATACAAGCTCACCCACTTATCCGGTAAGCAAATACCCCGTGCATGGCACATTACTTATTTAAAGAGATACTTTGCATAAGTGGCCGAGAGTAATGTCCAAGTTCATATAGTTCATTTAGGTCGTCTTTTAGGGTCTTGCATACATCTTGCATTTGCATACATCTTGCACATCTCTCTCTACTCCATTTATGCATATTATCTCGACAAATAAGGAACCTCAAGCATACCTTCGTTAAAAACAAGGACGAACTACCTTTGTTTAAAATGAGGAGGCACTACCTTCATTAAAAACAAAAACGAATTACCTTTGTTTAAAACGAAGACGGACCTAAACCTCGTCTAATGACGAGGTCGTGCTATCTAAAGCCAAAACCTCATCTTATGACGAGGTAGAGCTATCTAAAGCCAAAACCTCGTCTTATGATGAGGTAGAGCTATTTAAAGCCTAAACTCGTCTTATGACTTAGTGAGCTACTTCAAGCCAAACTTTGTCTTATGACGAAGTGAGCTACTAAAAGCCCAACTTCGTCTTATGACGAAGTGAGCTATTTAAAGCCAAAACTTTATCTCATGACGAAGTGAGCTATCTAAAGCCAAACTTCGTCTCATGACGAAGTGAGCTATCTAAAGCCAAACTTCATCTTATGACGAAGTGGGCTACTTAAAGCTAAAACTTCGTCTTATGACGAAGTGAACTAATTAAAGCCAAACTTCGTCTTATGACGAAGTGAGCTATCTAAAGCCTAAACCACGTCTTATGACGAGGTCGAGCTATCTAAAGCCTAAACCTCATTTTATGACGAGGACGAGCTACCTTCATTTAAAAACGAGGATGGACTACCTTCGTTTAAAAATGAGGATGAAATATCTTCATTTAAAAACGAGGATGAACTGCCTTCGTTTAAAAACGAGGACGACCTACCTTCATTTAAAAACGAGATTGATCTACCTTCATTTAAAAACGAGGACGACATACCTTCGTTTAAAAATGAGGACGACCTACCTTCTTTTAAAAATGAGGACGAGCTGCAAGGCATTTCTTTTTACCTCGTCTTTTGACGGGACGAGCCGAACTCGACTTCGTCGAATTTATTTTTCGACGGGGCAAGGCATTTATTTTTTATCTCGTCTTTTGATGGGACGAGCCGAACTCGACTTCGTCGAATTTATTTTTCGACGGGGCAAGACATTTATCTTTTTACCTCGTCTTTTGACGGGACGAGCCGAACTCGACTTCGTCGAATTTATTTTTTGACGGGGCAAGGCATTTATTTTTTACCTCGTCTTTTGACGGGATGAGCCGAACTCGACTTCGTCGAATTTATTTTTTGACGGGGCAAGGCATTTATTTTTTTTACCTCGTCTTTTGATGGGACGAGCCGAACTCGAATTTGTCGAATTTATTTTTTGACGGGGCAAGACATTTATTTTTTACCTCGTCTTTTGACGGGACGAGCCGAACTCGACTTCATCGAATTTATTTTTTGACGGGGCAAGGCATTTCTTTTGACGGGACGAGCCGAACTTGACTTCATCGAATTTCTTTTTCGACAGGGCAACGTACTTTTCTTCGACCTCATCTTAACGAGGCGGTACACGATTGACTTCGTCGAATTTATTTTTCGACGGGGCAACGTACTTTTCTTCGACCTTGTCTTAACGAGGTGGTACACGATTGACTTTGTCGAATTTATTTTTCGATAGGGCAACGTACTTTTCTTCGACCTCGTCTTAACGAGGCGGTACACGATTGACTTCGTCGAATTTATTTTTCGACGGGGCAACGGACTTTTCTTCGACCTCGTCTTAACGAGGCGGCACGCGATTGATCTCATCAATTCTACTTTTGACGGGGCAACGTACTTTATACTACACTCCTACCTCAACTATTTCCCCTAAATCACACCCTCGCTTCTACATCTTTTTGGGGGGGGATGTGATAGGATATGGCCTAGCTCCTAGGTCCAAGCATCAAACCCAATATAATTGGGCCCCGACAGTTAAGCTCGGCCTATGCAGCTCGGCCCAACTCGGAATAAGAGACTTCTTCATCAAGAAAACTCCTACATCGACTACAACTTAAGCTCCAAGAGAGATAGAAGCTCGGTGTTTATCCATAAAGGAGGAGATCAAGCCAAAAGAGTCCTAATAGGAGGAGACTTTGTATTATAGTCAAACTCCATGTAATTACCTATAAATAGGGGTTTAGAATAGAATGAGAGGGGGGGAACAATCTTGTAATCACTACTCATACTAGCAATAAAGATCCATACTCTTTTGCTCCGTGGACGTAGATCTATTCCGGTAGATCGAACCACGTAAATCCTTCGTGTCCTTTTATTTTCGTGTTCATTAATTTCTTGTCTACGTGCATTAATTACCTTACGAAAATAAGTTCGATCATAGGATACGGCCTAGCTCCTATGCCCAAGCATCAAGCCCAATATAATTGGGCCCCGACAGTTAAGCTCGGCCTACGCAGCTCGGCCCAACTAAGAGAAACTTCTTCGCCAAGGCAATCAAGACTCCTACATCGACTACAACTCAAGCTTCAAGAGAGATATAGAAGCTCGGTGTCTATCCCTAATAAGAGGATCAAGCCAGAGTCCAAATAGGAGAAGACTTTGTATTATAGTCAAACTCCATGTAATTACCTATAAATAGGGGTTTAGAATAGATTGAGAAGGGGGGGGGGGGGCAATCTTTGTAAGCAATACACTCATACAAGCAATAAAGATCCATACTTTTTCCACCCGTGGACGTAGATCTATTCTAATAGATCGAACCACGCAAATCCCTTTGTGTTCCGTTTGCTTTCGTGTTCATTAATTCCTTGTCTACGTGCATTAATTACCTTACGAAAATAAGTTCGATCAATTATTAATCCTGCTGCTTAACCGGCATTTGGAGCTATTTGAGAAGAGATTTTTTGATAAACAGAAATTATCCAAACAAACTAAATTTTAGAATTCTACTATATTGTTTTTGAAACTCAGAAATTATTCTCAGGAAAGGAGATACATAGAAAGCATTCAACATATCTCAAACTAAAGGGTAGAACTACAAAAAATGAGTAATAAAACAAATTGAGTTTTGATTTTTATTTAGTTTTTAGATTTTATGATTTGTAAATTAATTTCTAAGGTACTAGAATATAAAACAATCGAAAAAATCGAACAAAGTAATGTCAAAGTGATAAAACGACGAAGGTGCCCTCGGATGTGCCCACGAATGGGGGAGTAGCATATCATTTCTCCGAAAATCAATTATTTCATCAACTACAATCCATAATGATATATACATCTGATCTAAGAAGTGTAATTGTTGTTGCTGTGTTGAGTCGTGGACTAAACTGTGAAGAAAATAAGCGAGTGACAAGCCGAAGTTCTGGACAAAGGATGAGGCAAAAAGATGGGGGAGGCCGCCCTCCCAAGACAGGTTAAGGACTGAGGAAGCAGCCTGATGTGCCGGGTAAGTCCAAGGCTTGTCACATTTGTGATGCCACCAATCACTTGAAGTACCAATGTTGGTTCCGAGGGGAGAAGGTGGCTGCAATCAGACGTGGGGGATTCTCAAATGGGATGCCTCCGGATGCTCAATGCGGTAGCAGCTCATGCGGAGCCAACAAAAGGGACAAAGAAGGGGTTGATGTACGTGGAAGCATTCATCAGATCCTCGAAAGTGAAGGCCCTAGTAGACACAGGAGCAACACATAACTTCATGTATGAAGGAATGGCGAAAGCGTTAGGTTGGCGGTCAACCCGACCAAAGGATCGATCAAGTCTATAAATACCACGGCCAAGCCGGTGGATAGCGAGGCAAGGGAAGTCAGGGTGGAGATTGGCGGGATGTAGTCTTCTTTTCGGTGGTGCCTATGGACGACTATGATGTGCTACTCGGACTACAATGGTTCGATCAGGTACGAGCTCTCATAGTTCCATATTCAGATTTGTTAGGAATATTCGACGAAGGGAATGCTAGTACCATTTTGGCCAAGAGAGAGGCCAAGGGGTCAGCAACCCTATCGGCCATGTAGGCCAAGCAAGGATGGCAACGCTGCATGGTGGTCATTGCCGCGCTTGACGTGATGGATGAAAGAGAGATTGAGCCCAATGGAAAGACCAATATCCCCAAGGAGGCCAAACACATGTTGGGAGACTTCAGGGACATGCCTCCCAAGGAAAGCTCGCATGCTAAGGTGGGAAAATGTCCGAGGGGAAACCTTCGAGCAACTCAAGGTCCCGAGAAAGGAAGAGCCAGTTCCCACTCCAACGGATAGCACAAACGAGCACGGGGCGCGGGAGTACATCTCAGAAACTGCCATAGGAGGGGCTGAGGTCCCTACGAAAGCCAAGGACCAGGATAAGTTAAAAGGCAAGGGGCTCGACGAACTCCTGAAGGAGCCAATATCAAGAAGGAATGAAGAACACAAATCGAGTTAGTGACTGACTTGATGCTGCCATCCCACACACCATGATGGATGACACCGCCTGAGGTAGATGAGTTTGTCATGAGTAGCCAAGCCAAGGAAGACACCAAGGGGCGGATCTGTGAGGGTGTGGACAAGGACCCATAAGCACGGAACATAATGGAGTTTGCCAAGGAGGGTGAGACTTGGCGGTTGTGAAGGAGAGGTAGGTTGCTCTTTGCCAAGGGATGAGGCTGCATGTTCGTGCCTAAGTGGGAAAGCTTGAGGAGGGACGTCCTCAAGGAGTGCCAAGAGCTAAGGAGAGTCGATCGTCAAGGGATGCACCGTACAATAACACCTAGGAGAGATGCACACTATTGGCCACATATGTAGGTCAATGGATTGTTGGAGTTGTACAAGGGGCACTTTGATGGGGCCAAGTTGGTGGACATTGTGAGGTGCTCGTACAACACCTAACGAAGCAAGTTGGCTAGAAGGGGTCTGATCGAGTTAGCGAAAGGTGGTCAATCGAGCCAGGCGCCTACGAACAAAGTAACATCATCCGACAAGGAGGATAAGGTAATTGTCTCACACTAAGGGATTCAAAGGAGGGGTGCACCACCCTACAAGGAATACTTTGTGAGATTGAAGGGACTTCCGGATGCCGAGAATAGTTGGAGCATGAAGGAACCATGCAAGGTCGCGCCGAGGACGGCTTCAACTTAGGTGGGAGAGAATATGACGTCCCATCATGCTCTACGCCTTCATGCTCGGAGGCTTAACGGGATCATTCTAAAATTTACTTGATGATTCGTGAAGATTGTAGAAGATTCTGGAACCTCACGGGATATTGTAGAATATTGTAGAGAAAAGTATACTATTGTAGAGAAGGATAGAATTCTCTAGAATAATGTAGATGATGGAATACTCTAGAAGATGTGAATAGATCTAGAATACTTCCTCTACTTGTATATATATGCATTTGGCCATTCATTTGTAATCATCCAAGCATTTAAGCAATAAGAGATCTCTACATTCTCTCAAACTCTCTCTCACGCCTTCTTGTGTTCTTAGCCAAGCTACTTGGTACAAAGGTTGCCTAGAGCGAACTAGTCTAGGACTGCGCGGTGTGAAGGAAACTTCGAGGGACTCAAGTTTCAGTCCGTGACACTAGGCTTCACCAGAGTGTGCCCCGTTTAAAAATTGTCACTACCTTATTATAATTAGCAATTGGCACATTAAGTATATTCAAAATAAAAATTAAAATATCTCTAGAAATGATTTGACCTCCGAATCCTAAAATCAAATATTTCAAATTTGATAAATTAAATTGATTTAAATAGCGGAATATATATTCTATATCTATAAAATAGATATACATGAATAGTACTTTTCACAAAACCCTAAAATTTTCCCCAAATTAATATACCCTCCACTGTTTGGCCCTCCCGTGTGATTCACTCTCCTCCTCCAATCCATGGCAAACTCTCCCCTCCATAAGGCGTTGCATGTTATTTTGCTTGTTCAACCCAACGTCAACATCAAATTCATATCAATGGTTGGTATTTCTGCATTTTCTCACTGGCAAACACTTTTCCCCTGCAAAATCTCTTTACCGCCTCGGCGATTAGAGATTTAGAAACTCTGACTTCAACTCTATGGTGATCCGTTCGCCGAATTTTCCTCAATGATATTGCTTTTCCCATTGACACGGGCGTACATATGTTTAGATCCTCCTATAATTTACCACCAAATCACTAAAATTTAAACTATAAATAGAGATAAAAATAAATTTCATATCTGGTCCTGTTGCTGTGGAGCTTGCCGCGTTTCCGCATGACTGCCATTTTCCGTCATGGAAATCCTCTCCGGCGGCGCGACAAGACATGAGTAACGGCTACTTCCTCCTTCGTTCGCAACTAGTTATATTGGCACACTTTCGGCAATCAAAGTAGATCTATTCCAAGTTGGATTTGGCGGCAGAAGACACGGGAAGTGAAAGTTGGTTATTATTTAACTTTTATTTAAAAAAATTTGTGGATAGAATTAATATTTTGTTAACTAGCTAGTATGCTATTTTCATACATTAACATACAAATAATTATCTCAAATTATAAATGAAAAGAGTTATTTTGTTTAAATTCATCTTCTAATTCATCAAAAATCTCTATTTATATAAATATATTGTGAATTGTTGGTTCGATAATCGACTTAACGTGCAACTGTGACTAATTTTCATTCTAGCTATGACTATTCCTTATCACTTATGATCTTTCTCTAATTTTTAGATTTTTCAATTTTTCTTTACATTCTTTGTTTTTTAAACACAAAATATTATTTTAATTATGTAATTTTCTAATGTAGAAGTAGAAGTGACCAAATGCGGGTTTGAGTACGGAACCGTACCCGTACCCGGCGGGTACGGTTCTACTAATCTGGACCCATACCCTACCCGCCATATAGGCGGGTACGAGTACGATTCTGAGTACAACAGGTGCGGGTAAGGGTTCGGGTACAACCCGGCAGGTACGGCGGGTTTCATATGTATATTATTTTTAATATTAAAATTCATTTTAAATTCAATTTATCGTAGCTCGAATTATTTGCAACACAAAAATATTATTTTGTTACAAGAATTCCAATAATCTAAATCTAAACTAGACCCTCTAAATACTAAATCATTCGAGAACTAATAATTTAAAATTTTAATCTCTAAGAGCCGAGCACCATAAACACCTATTTGGTGAAAATCTAATGGAGAAAACGATAAAGTAAAATAAAAAGAGTGCACGTTTACTTAAAACTAAGAAATAAAATAATACGGAGTATATTTTAGATGAAATATGTATCAAAATTGCGGGTCGGCAGGTACAGGAACCGGCGGGTAGCAGTTCCAACTTTTATTACCCGTACCAGAACCGCCGCCTTCGGTGGGTACGGTTCCAAACCCGAACAGGCGAGTACGAGTACGAGTATGAGTACAAACCCTCCGGGTATGTGTATAAATACGTTTACGGGTCGGCAGATACGATTATTTTGGCCACCTCTATGTAGAAATAGATAATTTCCATAATTGAAGCGAAATTTTGATGAACCAAAAAGGAAAAATTCATTCATAAAAAAAACACTATTACATTGAATGTCTATTTATACTAAGAAGGAAATAGAAAGCGTGAGTCTCAAGCTCACTACCAAACAAGAAATAGAAAACAACTAGTACCCACTGTTAGATCTATCAATGATCAGCAGATGAAAATAAAACTAAAGTATAGTTCTAGCCACATATAGCAGCCACGTCATCAACCTTTATTTCTTCAACCTTCACACCCTTCTCTTCAACGGTAGCTCCCTTATCTCCAACTGCAACTTCTCTACACTCCCCTCCCCCCTCAAGATGAGCCCCATGAACATCGAGAAGGCTCATCTTGGACAAGAAACCACGAAAGGAAGCAGCATGTAAGGCCTTATTGAAAAGATCTGCCAATGGAGAAGTAGTAGGCACATAAGATGGAAGAACAAAACCAAGCAAGAACTGGTTGCGCACAATGTGATAGTTTATCTCAAGATGCTTGGTTCTCTCATGATATATAAGATTCTTAGTAATGTGCAGAGCTGCCATATTATCACAATATAGATGAAGTGGTAAGGAAAGTGAGATATTAAAATTTGTCAACAAATAAGAAAGCCACTGCAACTCTCTCACCGTACTCCCTAGAGCTCGGTACTTAGCTTCTGCAGATGAAGCAGAAACAGTAGTTTGCTTCTTACATCTCCATGAAATAAGAGAAGAACCAAGAAATACACAAAACCCAGTAACAAATTTCCTACTATCTGGGCAAGAACCCTAGTCTGCATCACTGTAGGCTGTGATCTTAAAATCAGAGGCAGCAGAATAGAAAAGACCAAGAGAAGGATTACCCTTAAGATACTTCACAACATGCAATGCAATAGCAAGATGAGAAACAGTAGGCTTGGCTACAAACTGACAAAGTTGTTGGACAACATATTTGATATCAGGCCTAGTTAAGTTCAGATAGAGGAGACAACCTACTAACCTCCTATACACATTTGGTTTAGATAATTTGGAAGAAGCATTACTAGAAAGATGTGTACCTAGATGAAGTGGTGTAGAAACCAGCACACACCCTGAGAGTCCCGCAAAATCAACCAGATCCAAGATGTATTTCCTTTGATTTAGTGCAATTCCGGAATCCCCTCAAACTATTTCCATCCCAATGAAATAGTGTGCTGATCCCATATCTCTAATGGTAAAGGCTGTGTGTAAAACATCTTTTAAGTCAGAAATAAGGTTGGGTTTGGTCATGTAATAAGAACATCATCAACATATACTAATAATCCTAAGAAAGTAGCATCTGCACCTTTGGTGAAGAAACAATGATCATGAGGTGATTGAGTAAATCCATGAGAGAAAAGAACCCTAGTGAACTCATGGTTCCACTCCTTCGATGCTTGTTTTAGTCCTTATAAACCCTTGACTAATTTGCAAAATTCTCCTGGCTTAGCCTTTGCATATCCCTGAGGTGGTTTCATGTATATGTCATCATGCAAAAACCCATGAAGGAAGACATTCTTAACATCTATTTGATGTATAGGCCAATCAAAACTAGATGCAATAGCAAAAAACAATCAGATGGTGACCAACTTAGCAACATGAGAAAATACCTCATTAAAATTTATCCCTTGCTCCTGAGTAAATCCTTTTCCTACCAGCCTGGCCTTGCACCTTTCAACATCCCTATTGGCCTTCATCTTCAACTTATACACCCATTTATTTCCTATAAGCTACTTCCCTACAGGCAAATGAACCAAATCCTAAGTGTGATTAGTTTCAAGGGCAGTTAGTTCATCTTGCATAGCTTTAACCCAGTCAGGGTGTAGACTAGCTTCCTTATAGGAACTTGGTTCATGTACAGTGGACAAGTTAAATAGGTAGGTGATATCATAAGAACTAAGTTGAGGAGAAATGACATATGGAAAAGTAGGTGGGGTGACAGAAGTTGAACAAGGCAAAAGATTACCAGTGTGTAAATTGCATATATAATCAGACATCCAAGCAGGTGGATGATGCTCCCTTGTGCTCCTACGGAGAGGAACAATGGTGGACACATCAGCTGGTGGGTCAGCTGGTGTATCATCTAGAGATGGTGTTGCACCATAGGAACCATCAAGAGAGCCTGTATCATCATCAACATCTGAATATATATCATCTCCAAGTATCTCCTCTAATGGTAAGGACACTTCTTGTCCCTCTGCAACAGGAGTGGAAAAAAGAAAAGTGTCTATAAAAAAACTTGACATCTCTGATGCAAAAATCTTATGTGTCTACAAATTATAAAGAAGATAACCTTTATGCAGTACTTCATAGCCCAAGAAGACATACTTGTGGCTTCTAGAATCAAATTTTCTTTTCCTTGGTGAGACATTAGCTGCATAAGCCAAACAACCAAAAGGCCTGAGGATGCTCATGTCTGGAGCTATCCCAAACAACACCTCATAAGGTGTTTTCCAGTCTAGGATTCGACTAGGCAGTCTATTGATCATCCATGTGGCATTAAACTTTGAAACATCAAGGCTCTTGCTGAATCAAGTAAAGTCCTATATTTTCTTTCCACAATTCCATTTTGCTATGGTGTATACACACAAGATTTCTGGTGTAAGATACCAAAAGAATCTAGCATCTGTCTAAATTTTAAGCTAACAAATTCACTGCCATGATCTATTCTCAAGACTTTAATCACCCTGCCAAACTGTGTTTGCACCATCTTGAAATAAGCTTGAAATACATCAAAAACTGTCCTTGCTATCAAGCATATAAGTCTAAGTAACTCTATTATGATCTTATCTTCTACAATAGTGAACATGAACTTGGTGCCACAGAGATTATCCACTACATAAGACCCTCATATGTCTGCATGGAATAAATAAAAAAGATTAGAAATTCTCCTATTCAACACAGGGAAAGGTTCCCTGGTCTGTTTGGCCTGCAAACACACTTCACAATGTTCTAACTCCTTAATAACTGCTTATGTGAACCTCTCTGATATACCTTTCATGTGCCTCATTATAATAATAGATGGATGTCCCAAGAAGACATGCCATTGCTGTGCAATCATGTCTCTAGTATCAAACAGATTATAGAAATAATTTTCCACAACAGCTTCAATTACATGTAGATTCTTAACCATTTTCCCAATCCCAAGGATTTTATCATTCTCTTTACTCTGAATAATGCAGTGATCGAGTAGCCAGAAATGTACATTTTGCCACAGAATCCTGTATCAGCTGAGCCACTGAGATCAAATTATGTGTGAAACCTGGTACTAATAACACATCCTTGAGATAAATGTTCTTACTAATCCTGGCATTACTGATCGCCCTACTTTTTAAGAGTAGAGAGAGAGCAATGATATCGAATAGTATATTCGAGTCGAATCCACAGGGAATGCTATGGCGTAAAAGTTTCAACTAGTAATCTAGCTATTTAACTACTATCCAAGCTACAAGATATCATGTTTTTGTGTTTTTTATTAGCTAATGAGAAATATAAAGTAATTAACAAACTAGAGAACAACTAATAACAAGAATTAACAACAATAGTAGAAAGCTTGGTTCCAAATATAATCCGATAATCACTAGAGGCCTAGGTTTTAGGATTTGTTAAGATTAGCCATTTTAATCTAATTCATATGGGAGTTCTATATATAGTAAACATAAATTCTTCTCTCGAAGCAATCAATATTAGTGGATTAACCTATGACATCTATCTCCACTAGGTCTCAAGATGCATAAATTAACTCCAAATGGCTCAATTAATTATCTAGAAGCTCCTACTAGCAAGAATTACTAATATGGTATGATTTGATTCCAAGTGTTGTGAACTAAAGCCTCCTAAGCATTTAACCAAACACCTTGTATGCACTCAATGATGGCCAATCCATCATGCAATTTAAATAAGTCCCAAACCACAAGACATATGAATTAGAATGTAAATCTAACAACAAAACCTAAAAACCCAAGGATGTAGATCATATCTTCATATATTGAAACCAAAGGAATTTAGCTAGACATAATTGAAGGAATTAAACCATAAAAAGTAAATGAAATCATGCTTAAAAGATAGAGAATTTAATAAGGAAGAAGAATATGGTCTTGAATCTTCAATCCACAAAGTATAGCTCCAACAATCTTCAAATTACTAAAGTAGAAAGAGGGCAAATATATTTAGGGTTCTAAGAATATTAAAGTATGAAAAAGATCCAAATGGGGTGAATTTTGGGGTTAAATACATCACAAATCGAGTTTGGGTCGAATCGGGGTGAAATGGGACGAACCGGGGCGAGTTTGGACGAGCCGAACTCGCCCCTTAAGTGCACTTCTCGCCGAACCGGTGGTCTGTGGGAAGGGGAGCCGGCGGTCTGGCAAACCGCCGGCCAAACCGCCATCTATGCTGTCCAATGTGAAGGAGAACCGGCGGTTTGATGAAGATTCCCGGCGCTTTGGCAAACCGCCGGCCAACCCGCCGGTTTTCCTTCTCTTGCGCAACTTCGCCATTTTCGCTCGTTCTCTCTCGTCCGAACTCCGATTCTCGATCCGCTTTTTGTTATGGCTTCCTAACGAGCTCTTCTTCGTCATGGAATGATTAATTTGGCCAAGTAAGTTCTCCATTATTCCTGCAAAAAGCATAAAGAGACTCGAGAGAACGAGGAAAACATAAATGAAATCAAACTAGTGAAACCCTAACTATAGAACTTGAAATTCCACATTTTAAACACAAGTTTCACTCTAATAGAGCTCGATTCTTCCTCGTTTCCGGCCCTTGATCCTTAGCTACTTGAATGCTCTTTCAAATTCTTACAAAAATGGATCGAAAACCGGGAAAAAATGAGAAAAATATAAAGTATGCTACAAGTTAAAAAACCCTAGCATTTCTAACCTTTAAGCACATGAATCGAGACGTAAACACACGCAAAACACACTCAACATGCACATAAAATACGTGTTAATCACTCCCCCAAACTTAAGCCATTGTTCGTCCCGAACAATGAAACGAACAATCAAAACACTTAACACGTATGGGGTGTGCATTTTGAGTTCCTCCATGTCTCATATCATCTCAAAAACCATTTTAGTTCAAGGAAATTCTCAAGTCAAGCCAAACATTCATAAGATCACTCACCATCCTAACTTAGAAATCAATCACTCAAGCACATTCAACCCTAGACCTCACAAGAAGTGTATCACTCGATCACTCAATATATGGAAAAGGTAAGCACTCATCGAAATCATGCAAAATACATCTTTAACCATAAGCTTGTCTATCAACTCAGGTTCCTCATACTACAATGCATGCACAAATTAGGATCAAAAAGGTCTTTATTAAGCTTGTAATGTAGGGACATTGGTTAATGTATGGAATTTTAGGCTAAGTGACTTCAATATTCATTCAAGTACTCTTACCTCCTTTCTTCACCTTTCTAAGTATGAAATTCTTCATCTTCTACCTTATCCAACCCCTTTTTAGCCAATGAATCGCAAGCTTCTACCAAATATCTAAAGAAACACTCCTTTATGCTCTTATTCTTTTCTTTTTCTTGTAAGAACTTTGTTCTTACTACTCTCTTTTTTTTTCATTTTTTTTTTCAATAAAAACTTTGTTCTTATTCTTTTCTTTTCTAACCATAAGCTTATAGGAGTGTTCTTTCAACTCAAAACCAATCTCAAGACCCTTCACCATCACCTACCATTTTTCATGAATTTTCAAATTTCATCAAGGTTCCCTTAACCATCCTTCACCGCCTATCATCCGGTTTTAGAATGAAAAGCTTATTAAGGCTCAAAATGGGACAACAAGGGTTATGATAGATAGGTTAGTGTTTAGGGATTATGAGTTATGAAATGATGGCCTAAGATCATCTCCTAATTATACATACATGTAGCACTTCTAACAAGAGTATCAAGGCAAGTTCTAGCAAAGAAAATGTAATGCAAGATCAAGCTCTCAAGAAAGGATATTACTATGTAAAATGCATAGTTCTTTAGGCTCGAAATCCTCTCAAGCTTTGTGTCTAGAGCCTAAGTACTTAAGTTCAATCATTCCAAGCCATTCAAGTGAAATAACCCTAATCATGCTTGACTTAAACTTGAGAAATTTCAAAAAAATGTCACCATTTAGCATTAATCATTGGCATCTCACTCTAATGCACATGAGCAATTAAACACGTGCTTTCACATTCAAGCATGCAAGCATACATTCATTATTCAATTAAAAAAAAAATCAATTTTTCAAGAATTTCGCATTTAATCAAATATTCAACAACCAACAAACCAAAACAGATCTTTTCATCAATTAAGCTCATTCCCAAACTCGTCAACAAACAACTTAAACAAGCACAAATCATGCATTTACCCCAATCAACCATAATCATCAAGCAAAATTAAGAATACAATTAATAAACACATCAAATAGAAGCTTGAAAAATACCAAAAAAGGTAAAGTAATTTAAATTCCTTATCCTACCCCCTTCCCCAAACTTATTTTAGAACATAAGGTCTAATTGGAGGGAAGAATAATAAGAAATTTAAATTACACTTACAACGGTCCAAAGCTAGGTTGATGATAGTTTTGAAAGCCTTTCACTCCGTTGCTTGCTTGATTAGTTGATCCTCTTCCCACATTTGTTCCAAACATAAAAATAAAGACAAATTAAGAAAAATGACTTAATCGCAAACAAAGATCGAAAAACAAAAATGAAATAAAACTAACTAAAAATGAAAAATAAAGAGATAGATGTTGGGGTGCCTCCCAATGAGAGCTTAGTTTAACGTCGTTAGCTCGACGATACCTCATTGCCCTTTCAAGGCACTTGAAATGAAGTCCGTCCTTGATCGAACACCAACTCATCATCAAATTCATCAAACTTTGGCTCATCCGCCCTCTTCATTGCATCAAAGATCGAGATAGTAAAAGTTTCATCATTCACCCTAAAGGTGAGATTTCCCTCTTGCACGTCAATAAGAGGGCCCGTCCCGTTGCAAGAAATGGTCGACCAATGATGAGAGACATATCTTTATCCTCCGGCATATCTAGAACCACAAAGTCGACCAGGAATATGAAATCTTCTACTTTCACAAGGACATCTTCTACCACTCCAATTGCATAAGTGATAGATCTATCCGCCATTTGGAGAGCTATGGCCATCGGTTTGATATTACCTATTTCCAACCTCTTGAAAATGGAGAGAGGCATGAGATTTATACTTGCTCCCAAATCACACAAGACATTTTCAAACTTGGAATCACCAATCACACAAGCTATTTTGAAACTTCCGGGGTCCTTTTGTTTTGAAGGCATATCCTTCTTTTGCAAGATTGCACTACATTCCTCTGACAAGTATATTGTCTCAAATTGACCAAACTTCCTTTTGTTGGCAACGGCCTCTTTCAAAAACTTAGCATAGCTAGGCATATCCCTCAATGCATCAAGTAAAGGAATGTTTAGATGTACCTTGTTGAAAATTTTTAAAAATCTCTTCATCTTCTCATCCACTTTTGCCTTAGCCAAATGATGAGGGAAAGGAGCTTTAGTAATCACATCTTTGGTAGGAATAAGTGCCTCTACCAAATCATCCTCTTGAAATTTTTCTTGAAGAGTGACTTTCTTTGAACCTTCATCTCTTGCACATGGAACTTGAACCTCTATTGGTAATTTTTCTTCATGCTTTGAGGATTCTTCTTCATATGGTATATCTTCAACTAGCACCTTCTCCTTCCCGCTTCCGGATGCAACATGGTTCTCATACCCTTTCCACTTCTCAACGTGATAGCATTGCATCCTTTAGGGTTCACTTCCGTGTTACTTTGAAATTTGCCCGGAGTATGTTGAGTGGTGGCATGATTTGCCATTTGACTTAGTTGGCCTTCCAACATCTTCACTTGTTTAGACAATGAAGTTATAGTATTCTCCAAGGTAGTCACCTTTTGTCCGGTTTGTTGGATGAAAGTGCTTTGTTGATTCGCCATTTGAGTTTGTTGGTTGGGCCATGTGTTTTGTTGAGAAGCCATTTGGCCTTGATTTGCAACAAGTTGTTGAAGTAATTGCTCCATAGAAGAAGGTGTCTTCCTTTGCTCTTCAACATTCCCTTGAGAAGTAGAGAATCCCGGTGGTGGATTTTGGGCATTATTTAGATTCCCATAGGATAAGTTGGGATGAGGATGATTGTTAGGATGATAGGCTAAGTTCCCTCCTTGAGTTCTATAAGAATGGCCTCCTTGATAGTTCCCTTGAGCGTTTCCTTGAAACCCTTGTCTATAGTTCCCATAACTCCTTTGATTCACAAAATTTGCATCCTCAATCACCTCGGATTCTAGCATCTCTTGAGATTGAACAACTTTGAGTTGAGCTTGTGCTTCATCATACTTCTTCTTCATAGTGGCCAATTCCTTTGCCATGACTTCATATTTCTCATCAACAATAGAAGAAACTTTCCTCGGATGAGCCCTTTCCATTGGCCATTGATAGCTATTAGCCACCATTTCTTCGATTATCCTCAAAGCTTCCCTTGCATTCCGGTTCACCAAACATCCTCCGGAAGTCGCATCCACTATGATCCTTGTGTGATGCGTCAAACCACTATAAAAATTAGTGATTTGTTGACCCTAATTGAAACCATGTTGGGGACACTTCCTCAAGAGCTCCCTATAACGTTCCCAAGCTTCAAACAATGATTCATCGCCTTGTTGAGAAAAGTGCGATATTTCGGATATAAGCTTTTGCGCCTTGGAAGGAGGAAAGTATTTGTTGAGAAACGCCTTGCATAGCTCATCCCATGTGTGAATATCCGCCTTATTCAAACTCTTATACCAATCTTTGGCTCGATCTCTCAATGAGAAGCCAAACATCCTCATCCTAATTGCATCGTTGGAGACACCATTGAGCTTCACGGTGTCACACATATCTAAGAATGTGCTAAGGTGAGTGTTTGGGTGGTCTTCCATAGGTGATCCCCCAAATTGCTCACTCTTTATCATTTGAATAAGCCCGGATTTGAACTCGAAGTTGTTAGCATTTATCGTTCCCTATTCACCTCCTTGAAATTGTTGAGTAGGAGGCTCGAACATTTGGTTGAGTGGAGGTTGTTGTGCCTCATTAGCTCTCCTCTCTTGATCTTCCTTCCAAGCACGAAATTCTTCCATCTCTCTCATAAGAGCTTCCATGTTTTGATTGTTTCCTTCCATAGTTTCTTCTTCAATAGAATTCCGTCTTCTATGTCTTCTTTCAAAATGCAAGATCAAAGGTTGAACAAGTCTTCCCTTGGACCTTGTGTGCATAAACCTACAAAATAAAAATCAAAAGAAACAAATGCTTTAATTAGTAACTCAATAAACAAATCGACTATTGAAACTCAAACTAAGCATTCCCCGGCAACGGCGCCAAAAATTGATCGCCCTACTTTTTAAGAGTAGAGAGAGAGCAATGATATCGAATAGTATATTCGAGTCGAATCCACAGGGAATGCTATGGCGTAAAAGTTTCAACTAGTAATCTAGCTATTTAACTACTATCCAAGCTACAAGATATCATGTTTTTGTGTTTTTTATTAGCTAATGAGAAATATAAAGTAAGTAACAAACTAGAGAACAACTAATAACAAGAATTAACAACAATAGTAGAAAGCTTGGTTCCAAATATAATCCGATAATCACTAGAGGCCTAGGTTTTAGGATTTGTTAAGATTAGCCATTTTAATCTAATTCATATGGGAGTTCTATATATAGTAAACATAAATTCTTCTCTCGAAGCAATCAATATTAGTGGATTAACCTATGACATCTATCTCCACTAGGTCTCAAGATGCATAAATTAACTCCAAATGGCTCAATTAATTATCTAGAAGCTCCTACTAGCAAGAATTACTAATATGGTGTGATTTGATTTCAAGTGTTATGAACTAAAGCCTCCTAAGCATTTAACCAAACACCTTGTATGCACTCAATGATGGCCAATCCATCATGCAATTTAAATAAGTCCCAAACCACAAGACATATGAATTAGAATGTAAATCTAACAACAAAACCTAAAAACCCAAGGATGTAGATCATATCTTCATATATTGAAACCAAAGGAATTTAGCTAGACATAATTGAAGGAATTAAACCATAAAAAGTAAATGAAATCATGCTTAAAAGATAGAGAATTTAATAAGGAAGAAGAATATGGTCCTGAATCTTGGATCCACAAAGTATAGCTCCAACAATCTTCAAATTACTAAAGTAGAAAGAGGGCAAATATATTTAGGGTTCTAAGAATATTAAAGTATGAAAAAGATCCAAATGGGGTGAATTTTGGGGTTAAATACATCACAAATCGAGTTTGGGTCGAATCGGGGTGAAATGGGACGAACCGGGGCGAGTTTGGACGAGCCGAACTCGCCCCTTAAGTGCACTTCTCGCCGAACCGGTGGTCTGTGGGAAGGGGAGCCGGCGGTCTGGCAAACCGCCGGCCAAACCGCCATCTATGCTGTCCAATGTGAAGGAGAACCGGCGGTTTGATGAAGATTCCCGGCGCTTTGGCAAACCGCCGGCCAACCCGCCGGTTTTCCTTCTCTTGCGCAACTTCGCCATTTTCGCTCGTTCTCTCTCGTCCGAACTCCGATTCTCGATCTGCTTTTTGTTATGGCTTCCTAACGAGCTCTTCTTCGTCATGGAATGATTAATTTGGCCAAGTAAGTTCTCCATTATTCCTGCAAAAAGTATAAAGAGACTCGAGAGAACGAGGAAAACATAAATGAAATCAAACTAGTGAAACCCTAACTATAGAACTTGAAATTCCACATTTTAAACACAAGTTTCACTCTAATAGAGCTCGATTCTTCCTCGTTTCCGGCCCTTGATCCTTAGCTACTTGAATGCTCTTTCAAATTCTTACAAAAATGGATCGAAAACCGGGAAAAAATGAGAAAAATATAAAGTATGCTACAAGTTAAAAAACCCTAGCATTTCTAACCTTTAAGCACATGAATCGAGATGTAAACACACGCAAAACACACTCAACATGCACATAAAATACGTGTTAATCACTCCCCCAAACTTAAGCCATTGTTCGTCCCGAACAATGAAACGAACAATCAAAACACTTAACAC
>CM038110.1:39081044-39131542 GCA_001642375.2 Mentha longifolia
GAGCAATTAAACACGTGCTTTCACATTCAAGCATGCAAGCATACATTCATTATTCAATTAAAAAAAAATCAATTTTTCAAGAATTTCGCATTTAATCAAATATTCAACAACCAACAAACCAAAACAGATCTTTTCATCAATTAAGCTCATTCCCAAACTCGTCAACAAACAACTTAAACAAGCACAAATCATGCATTTACCCCAATCAACCATAATCATCAAGCAAAATTAAGAATACAATTAATAAACACATCAAATAGAAGCTTGAAAAATACCAAAAAAGGTAAAGTAATTTAAATTCCTTATCCTACCCCCTCCCCCAAACTTATTTTAGAACATAAGGTCTAATTGGAGGGAAGAATAATAAGAAATTTAAATTACACTTACAACGGTCCAAAGCTAGGTTGATGATGGTTTTGAAAGCCTTTCACTCCGTTGCTTGCTTGATTAGTTGATCCTCTTCCCACATTTGTTCCAAACATAAAATAAAGACAAATTAAGAAAAATGACTTAATCGCAAACAAAGATCGAAAAACAAAAATGAAATAAAACTAACTAAAAACGAAAAATAAAGAGATAGATGTTGGGGTGCCTCCCAATGAGAGCTTAATTTAACGTCGTTAGCTCGACGATACCTCATTGCCCTTTCAAGGGACTTGAAACGAAGTCCGTCCTTGATCGAAAACCAACTCATCATCAAATTCATCAAACTTTGGCTCATCCGCCCTCTTCATTGCATCAAAGATCGAGATAGTAAAAGTTTCATCATTCACCCTAAAGGTGAGATTTCCCTCTTGCACGTCAATAAGAGGGCCCGTCCCGTTGCAAGAAATGGTCGACCAATGATGAGAGACATATCTTTATCCTCCGGCATATCTAGAACCACAAAGTCGACCAGGAATATGAAATCTTCTACTTTCACAAGGACATCTTCTACCACTCCAATTGCATAAGTGATAGATCTATCCGCCATTTGGAGAGCTATGGCCATCGGTTTGATATTACCTATTTCCAACCTCTTGAAAATGGAGAGAGGCATGAGATTTATACTTGCTCCCAAATCACACAAGACATTTTCAAACTTGGAATCACCAATCACACAAGCTATTTTGAAACTTCCGGGGTCCTTTTGTTTTGAAGGCATATCCTTCTTTTGCAAGATTGCACTACATTCCTCTGACAAGTATATTGTCTCAAATTGACCAAACTTCCTTTTGTTGGCAACGGCCTCTTTCAAAAACTTAGCATAGCTAGGCATATCCCTCAATGCATCAAGTAAAGGAATGTTTAGATGTACCTTGTTGAAAATTTTTAAAAATCTCTTCATCTTCTCATCCACTTTTGCCTTAGCCAAATGATGAGGGAAAGGAGCTTTAGTAATCACATCTTTGGTAGGAATAAGTGCCTCTACCAAATCATCCTCTTGAAATTTTTCTTGAAGAGTGACTTTCTTTGAACCTTCATCTCTTGCACATGGAACTTGAACCTCTATTGGTAATTTTTCTTCATGCTTTGAGGATTCTTCTTCATATGGTATATCTTCAATTAGCACCTTCTCCTTCCCGCTTCCGGATGCAACATGGTTCTCATACCCTTTCCACTTCTCAACGTGATAGCATTGCATCCTTTAGGGTTCACTTCCGTGTTACTTTGAAATTTGCCCGGAGTATGTTGAGTGGTGGCATGATTTGCCATTTGACTTAGTTGGCCTTCCAACATCTTCACTTGTTTAGACAATGAAGTTATAGTATTCTCCAAGGTAGTCACCTTTTGTCCGGTTTGTTGGATGAAAGTGCTTTGTTGATTCGCCATTTGAGTTTGTTGGTTGGGCCATGTGTTTTGTTGAGAAGCCATTTGGCCTTGATTTGCAACAAGTTGTTGAAGTAATTGCTCCATAGAAGAAGGTGTCTTCCTTTGCTCTTCAACATTCCCTTGAGAAGTAGAGAATCCCGGTGGTGGATTTTGGGCATTATTTAGATTCCCATAGGATAAGTTGGGATGAGGATGATTGTTAGGATGATAGGCTAAGTTCCCTCCTTGAGTTCTATAAGAATGGCCTCCTTGATAGTTCCCTTGAGCGTTTCCTTGAAACCCTTGTCTATAGTTCCCATAACTCCTTTGATTCACAAAATTTGCATCCTCAATCACCTCGGATTCTAGCATCTCTTGAGATTGAACAACTTTGAGTTGAGCTTGTGCTTCATCATACTTCTTCTTCATAGTGGCCAATTCCTTTGCCATGACTTCATATTTCTCATCAACAATAGAAGAAACTTTCCTCGGATGAGCCCTTTCCATTGGCCATTGATAGCTATTAGCTGCCATTTCTTCGATTATCCTCAAAGCTTCCCTTGCATTCCGGTTCACCAAACATCCTCCGGAAGTCGCATCCACTATGATCCTTGTGTGATGCGTCAAACCACTATAAAAATTAGTGATTTGTTGACCCTAATTGAAACCATGTTGGGGACACTTCCTCAAGAGCTCCCTATAACGTTCCCAAGCTTCAAACAATGATTCATCGCCTTGTTGAGAAAAGTGCGATATTTCGGATATAAGCTTTTGCGCCTTGGAAGGAGGAAAGTATTTGTTGAGAAACGCCTTGCATAGCTCATCCCATGTGTGAATATCCGCCTTATTCAAACTCTTATACCAATCTTTGGCTCGATCTCTCAATGAGAAGCCAAACATCCTCATCCTAATTGCATCGTTGGAGACACCATTGAGCTTCACGGTGTCACACATATCTAAGAATGTGCTAAGGTGAGTGTTTGGGTGGTCTTCCATAGGTGATCCCTCAAATTGCTCACTCTTTATCATTTGAATAAGCCCGGATTTGAACTCGAAGTTGTTAGCATTTATCGTTCCCTATTCACCTCCTTGAAATTGTTGAGTAGGAGGCTCGAACATTTGGTTGAGTGGAGGTTGTTGTGCCTCATTAGCTCTCCTCTCTTGATCTTCCTTCCAAGCACGAAATTCTTCCATCTCTCTCATAAGAGCTTCCATGTTTTGATTGTTTCCTTCCATAGTTTCTTCTTCAATAGAATTCCGTCTTCTATGTCTTCTTTCAAAATGCAAGATCAAAGGTTGAACAAGTCTTCCCTTGGACCTTGTGTGCATAAACCTACAAAATAAAAATCAAAAGAAACAAATGCTTTAATTAGTAACTCAATAAACAAATCGACTATTGAAACTCAAACTAAGCATTCCCCGGCAACGGCGCCAAAAATTGATCGCCCTACTTTTTAAGAGTAGAGAGAGAGCAATGATATCGAATAGTATATTCGAGTCGAATCCACAGGGAATGCTATAGCGTAAAAGTTTCAACTAGTAATCTAGCTATTTAACTACTATCCAAGCTACAAGATATCATGTTTTTGTGTTTTTTAATAGCTAATGAGGAATATAAAGTAAGTAACAAACTAGAGAACAACTAATAACAAGAATTAACAACAATAGTAGAAAGCTTGGTTCCAAATATAATCCGATAATCACTAGAGGCCTAGGTTTTAGGATTTGTTAAGATTAGTCATTTTAATCTAATTCATATGGGAGTTCTATATATAGTAAGCATAAATTCTTCTCTCGAAGCAATCAATATTAGTGGATTAACCTATGACATCTATCTCCACTAGGTCTCAAGATGCATAAATTAACTCCAAATGGCTCAATTAATTATCTAGAAGCTCCTACTAGCAAGAATTACTAATATGGTGTGATTTGATTTCAAGTGTTATGAACTAAAGCCTCCTAAGCATTTAACCAAACACCTTGTATGCACTCAATGATGACCAATCCATCATGCAATTTAAATAAGTCCCAAACCACAAGACATATGAATTAGAATGTAAATCTAACAACAAAACCTAAAAACCCAAGGATGTAGATCATATCTTCATATATTGAAACCAAAGGAATTTAGCTAGACATAATTGAAGGAATTAAACCATAAAAAGTAAATGAAATCATGCTTAAAAGATAGAGAATTTAATAAGGAAGAAGAATATGGTCTTGAATCTTGAATCCACAAAGTATAGCTCCAACAATCTTCAAATTACTAAAGTAGAAAGAGGGCAAATATATTTAGGGTTCTAAGAATATTAAAGTATGAAAAAGATCCAAATGGGGTGAATTTTGGGGTTAAATACATCACAAATCGAGTTTGGGTCGAATCGGGGTGAAACGAGACGAACCGGGGCGAGTTTGGACGAGCCGAACTCGCCCCTTAAGTGCACTTCTCGCCGAACCGGCGGTCTGGCAAACCGCCGGCCAAACCGCCATCTATGCTGTCCAATGTGAAGGAGAACCGGCGGTTTGATGAAGTTTCCCGGCGCTTTGGCAAACCGCCGGCCAACCCGCCGGTTTTCCTTCTCTTGCGCAACTTCGCGATTTTCGCTCGTTCTCTCTCGTCCGAACTCCGATTCTCGATCCGTTTTTTGTTATGGCTTCCTAACGAGCTCCTCTTTGTCATGGAGTGATTAATTTGGCCAAGTAAGTTCTCTATTATTCCTACAAAAAGCATAAAGAGACTCGAGAGAACGAGGAAAACATAAATGAAATCAAACTAGTGAAACCCTAACTATAGAACTTGAAATTCCACATTTTAAACACAAGTTTCACCCTAATAGAGCAAGATTCTTCCTCGTTTCCGGCCCTTGATCCTTAGCTGCTTGAATGCTCTTTCAAATTCTTACAAAAATGGATCGAAAACCGGGAAAAAATGAGAAAAATATAAAGTATGCTACAAGTTAAAAAACCCTAGAATTTCTAACCTTTAAGCACATGAATCGAGACGTAAACACACGCAAAACACACTCAACATGCACATAAAATACGTGTAAATCACTCTCCCATACTTAAGCAATTGTTCGTCCCGAACAATGAAACGAACAATCAAAACACTTAACACGTATGGGGTGTGCATTTTGAGTTCCTCCATGCCTCATATCATCTCAAAAACCATTTTAGTTCAAGGAAATTCTCAAGTCAAGCCAAACATTCATAAGATCACTCACCATCCTAACTTAGAAATCAATCACTCAAGCACATTCAACCCTAGACCTCACAAGAAGTGTATCACTCGATCACTCAATATATGGAAAAGGTAAGCACTCATCGAAATCATGCAAAACACATCTTTAACCATAAGCTTGCCTATCAACTCAAGTTCCTCATACTACAATGCATGCACAAATTAGGATCAAAAAGGTCTTTATTGTAATGTAGGGACATTGGTTAAGGTAGGGAATTTTAGGCTAAGTGACTTCAATATTCATTCAAGTACTCTTACCTCCTTTCTTCACCTTTCTAAGTATGAAATTCTTCATCTTCTACCTTATCCAACCCCATTTTAGCCAATGAATCGCAAGCTTCTATCAAATATCTAAAGAAACACTCCTTTATGCTCTTATTCTTTTCTTTTTCTTGTAAGAACTTTGTTCTTACTACTCTCTTTTTTTTTCTTTTTTTTTTTTCAATAAAAACTTTGTTCTTATTCTTTTCTTTTCTAACCATAAGCTTATAGGAGTGTTCTTTCAACTCAAAACCAATCTCAAGACCCTTCACCATCACCCACCATTTTTCATGAATTTTCAACTTTCACCAAGGTTCCCTTAACCATCCTTCACCGCCTATCATCCGGTTTTAGAATGAAAAGCTTACTAAGGCTCAAAATGGGACAACAAGGGTTATGATAGATAGGTTAGTGTTTAGGGATTATGGGTTATGAAATGATGGCCTAAGATCATCTCCTAATTATACATACATGTAGCACTTCTAACAAGAGTATCAAGGCAAGTTCTAGCAAAGAAAATGTAATGCAAGATCAAGCTCTGAAGAAAGGATATTACTATGTAAAATGCATAGTTCTTTAGGCTCGAAATCCTCTCAAGCTTTGTGTCTAGAGCCTAAGTACTTAAGTTCAATCATCCCAAGCCATTCAAGTGAAATAACCCTAATCATGCTTGACTTAAACTTGAGAAAAATTTCAAAAAAATGTCACCATTTAGCATTAATCAGTGGCATCTCACTCTAATGCACATGAGCAATTAAACACGTGCTTTCACATTCAAGCATGCAAGCATACATTCATTATTCAATTAAAAAAATTCAATTTTTCAAGAATTTCACATTCAATCACATATTCAACAACCAACAAACCAAAACAGATCTTTTCATCAATTAAGCTCATTCCCAAACTCGTCAACAAACAACTTAAACAAGCACAAATCATGCATTTACCCCAATCAACCATAATCATCAAGAAAAATTAAGCATACAATTAATAAACACATCAAATAGAAGCTTGAAAAATACCAAAAAGGGTAAAGTAATTTAAATTCCTTATCCTACCCCCTCCCCCAAACTTATTTTAGAACATAAGGTCTAATTGGAGGGAAGAATAATAAGAAATTTAAATTACACTTACAACGGTCCAAAGCTAGGTTGATGATGGTTTTGAAAGCCTTTCACTCCGTTGCTTGCTTGATTAGTTGATCCTCTTCCCACATTTGTTCCAAACATAAAAGTAAAGACAAATTAAGAAAAATGACTTAATCGCAAACAAAGATCGAAAAACAAAAATGAACTAAAACTAACTAAAAACGAAAAATAAAGAGATAGTTGTTGGGGTGCCTCCCAACAAGCGCTTAGTTTAACGTCGTTAGCTCGACGATACCTCATTGCCCTTTCAAGGGACTTGAAACGAAGTCCGTCCTTGATCGAATACCAACTCATCATCAAATTCATCAAACTTTGGCTCATCCGCCCTCTTCATTGCATCAAAGATCGAGATAGTAAAAGTTTCATCATTCACCCTAAAGGTGAGATTTCCCTCTTGCACGTCAATAAGAGGGCCCGTCCCGTTGCAAGAAATGGTCGACCAAGGATGAGAGACATATCTTTATCCTCCGGCATATCTAGAACCACAAAGTCGACCAGGAATATGAAATCTTCTACTTTCACAAGGACATCTTCTACCACTCCAATTGCATAAGTGATAGATCTATCCGCCATTTGGAGAGCTATGGCCATCGGTTTGATATGACCTATTTTCAACCTCTTGAAAATGGAGAGAGGCATGAGATTTATACTTGCTCCCAAATCACACAAGACATTTTCAAACTTGGAATCACCAATCACACAAGCTATTTGGAAACTTCCGGGGTCCTTTTGTTTTGAAGGCATATCCTTCTTTTGCAAGATTGCACTACATTCCTCTGACAAGTTTATAGTCTCAAATTGACCAAACTTCCTTTTGTTGGCAACGGCCTCTTTCAAAAACTTAGCATAGCTAGGCATATCCCTCAATGCATCAAGTAAAGGAATGTTTAGATGTACCTTGTTGAAAATTTCTAAAAATCTCTTCATCTTCTCATCCACTTTTGCCTTAGCCAAATGATGAGGGAAAGGAGCTTTAGTAATCACATCTTTGGTAGGAATAGGTGCCTCTACCAAATCATCCTCTTGAAATTTTTCTTGAAGAGTGACTTTCTTTGAACCTTCATCTTTTGCACATGGAACTTGAACCTCTATTGGTAATTTTTCTTAATGCTTTGAGGATTCTTCTTCATAAGGTATATCTTCAACTAGCACCTTCTCCTTCCCGCTTCCGGATGCAACATGGTTCTCATACCCTTTCCCACTTCTCAACGTGATAGCATTGCATCCTTTAGGGTTCACTTCCGTGTTACTTGGAAATTTGCCCGGAGTATGTTGAGTGGTGGCATGATTTGCCATTTGACTTAGTTGTCCCTCCAACATCTTCACTTGTTTAGACAATGAAGTTATAGTATTCTCCAAGGTAGTCACCTTTTGTCCGGTTTGTTGGATGAACGTGCTTTGTTGATTCGCCATTTGAGTTTGTTGGTTGGCCATGTGTTTTGTTGAGAAGCCATTTGGCCTTGATTTGCAACAAGTTGTTGAACTAATTGATCCATAGAAGAAGGTGTCTTCCTTTGCTCTTCAACATTCCCTTGAGAAGTAGAGAATCCCGGTGGTGGATTTTGGGCATTATTTGGATTCCCATAGGATAAGTTGGGATGAGGACGATTATTAGGATGATAGGCTAAGTTCCCTCCTTGAGTTCCATAAGAATGGCCTCCTTGATAGTTCCCTTGAGCGTTTCCTTGAAACCCTTGTCTATAGTTCCCATAACTCCTTTGATTCATAAAATTTGCATCCTCAATCACCTCGGATTCTAGCATCTCTTGAGATTGAACAACTTTGAGTTGAGCTTGTGCTTCATCATACTTCTTCTTCATAGTGGCCAATTCCTTTGCCATGACTTCATATTTCTCATCAACAATAGAAGAAACTTTCCTCGGATGAGCCCTTTCCATTGACCATTGATAGCTATTAGCCGCCATTTCTTCGATTATCCTCAAAGCTTCCCTTGCATTCTGGTTCACCAAACATCCTCCGGAAGTCGCATCCACTATGCTCCTTGTGTGAGGCGTCAAACCACTATAAAAATTAGTGATTTGTTGACCCTCATTGAAACTATATTGGGGACACTTCCTCAAGAGCTCCCTATAACGCTCCCAAGCTTCAAACAATGATTCATCGCCTTGTTGAGAAAAGTGCGATATTTCGGATATAAGCTTTTGCGCCTTGGAAGGAGGAAAGTATTTGTTGAGAAACGCCTTGCATAGCTCATCCCATGTGTGAATATCCGCCTTATTCAAACTCTTATACCAATCTTTGGCTCGATCTCTCAATGAGAAGCCAAACATCCTCATCCTAATTGCATTGTTGGAGACACCATTGAGCTTCACGGTGTCACACATATCTAAGAATGTGCTAAGGTGAGTGTTTGGGTGGTCTTCCATAGGTGATCCCCCAAATTGCTCACTCTTTATCATTTGAATAAGCCCGGATTTGAACTCGAAGTTGTTAGCATTTATCGTTCCCTATTCACCTCCTTGAAATTGTTGAGTAGGAGGCTCGAACATTTGGTTGAGTGGAGGTTGTTGTGCCTCATTAGCTCTCCTCTCTTGATCTTCCTTCCAAGCACGAAATTCTTCCATCTCTCTCATAAGAGCTTCCATGTTTTGATTGTTTCCTTCCATAGCTTCTTCTTCAATAGAATTCCGTCTTCTATGTCTTCTTTCAAAATGCAAGATCAAATGTTGAACAAGTCTTCCCTTGGACCTTGTGTGCATAAACCTACAAAATAAAAATCAAAAGAAACAAATGCTTTAATTAGTAACCTAATAACCAAATCGACTATTGAAACTCAAACTAAGCATTCCCCGGCAACGGCGCCAAAAATTGATCGCCCTACTTTTTAAGAGTAGAGAGAGAGCAATGATATCGAATAGTATATTCGAGTCGAATCCACAGGGAATGCTATAGCGTAAAAGTTTCAACTAGTAATCTAGCTATTTAACTACTATCCAAGCTACAAGATATCATGTTTTTGTGTTTTTTAATAGTTAATGAGGAATATAAAGTAAGTAACAAACTAGAGAACAACTAATAACAAGAATTAACAACAATAGTAGAAAGCTTGGTTCCAAATATAATCCGATAATCACTAGAGGCCTAGGTTTTAGGATTTGTTAAGATTAGTCATTTTAATCTAATTCATATGGGAGTTCTATATATAGTAAGCATAAATTCTTCTCTCGAAGCAATCAATATTAGTGGATTAACCTATGACATCTATCTCCACTAGGTCTCAAGATGCATAAATTAACTCCAAATGGCTCAATTAATTATCTAGAAGCTCCTACTAGCAAGAATTACTAATATGGTGTGATTTGATTTCAAGTGTTATGAACTAAAGCCTCCTAAGCATTTAACCAAACACCTTGTATGCACTCAATGATGACCAATCCATCATGCAATTTAAATAAGTCCCAAACCACAAGACATATGAATTAGAATGTAAATCTAACAACAAAACCTAAAAACCCAAGGATGTAGATCATATCTTCATATATTGAAACCAAAGGAATTTAGCTAGACATAATTGAAGGAATTAAACCATAAAAAGTAAATGAAATCATGCTTAAAAGATAGAGAATTTAATAAGGAAGAAGAATATGGTCTTGAATCTTGAATTCACAAAGTATAGCTCCAACAATCTTCAAATTACTAAAGTAGAAAGAGGGCAAATATATTTAGGGTTCTAAGAATATTAAAGTATGAAAAAGATCCAAATGGGGTGAATTTTGGGGTTAAATACATCACAAATCGAGTTTGGGTCGAATCGGGGTGAAACGAGACGAACCGGGGCGAGTTTGGACGAGCCGAACTCGCCCCTTAAGTGCACTTCTCGCCGAACCGGCGGTCTGGCAAACCGCCGGCCAAACCGCCATCTATGCTGTCCAATGTGAAGGAGAACCGGCGGTTTGATGAAGTTTCCCGGCGCTTTGGCAAACCGCCGGCCAACCCGCCGGTTTTCCTTCTCTTGCGCAACTTCGCGATTTTCGCTCGTTCTCTCTCGTCCGAACTCCGATTCTCGATCCGCTTTTTGTTATGGCTTCCTAACGAGCTCCTCTTTGTCATGGAGTGATTAATTTGGCCAAGTAAGTTCTCTATTATTCCTACAAAAAGCATAAAGAGACTCGAGAGAACGAGGAAAACATAAATGAAATCAAACTAGTGAAACCCTAACTATAGAACTTGAAATTCCACATTTTAAACACAAGTTTCACCCTAATAGAGCAAGATTCTTCCTCGTTTCCGGCCCTTGATCCTTAGCTGCTTGAATGCTCTTTCAAATTCTTACAAAAATGGATCGAAAACCGGGAAAAAATGAGAAAAATATAAAGTATGCTACAAGTTAAAAAACCCTAGCATTTCTAACCTTTAAGCACATGAATCGAGACGTAAACACACGCAAAATACACTCAACATGCACATAAAATACGTGTTAATCACTCCCCCAAACTTAAGCAATTGTTCGTCCCGAACAATGAAACGAACAATCAAAACACTTAACACGTATGGGGTGTGCATTTTGAGTTCCTCCATGCCTCATATCATCTCAAAAACCATTTTAGTTCAAGGAAATTCTCAAGTCAAGCCAAACATTCATAAGATCACTCACCATCCTAACTTAGAAATCAATCACTCAAGCACATTCAACCCTAGACCTCACAAGAAGTGTATCACTCGATCACTCAATATATGGAAAAGGTAAGCACTCATCGAAATCATGCAAAACACATCTTTAACCATAAGCTTGCCTATCAACTCAAGTTCCTCAGACTATAATGCATGCACAAATTAGGATCAAAAAGGTCTTTATTAAGCTTGTAATGTAGGGACATTGGTTAAGGTAGGGAATTTTAGGCTAAGTGACTTCAATATTCATTCAAGTACTCTTACCTCCTTTCTTCACCTTTCTAAGTATGAAATTCTTCATCTTCTACCTTATCCAACCCCTTTTTAGCCAATGAATCGTAAGCTTCTACCAAATATCTAAAGAAACACTCCTTTATGCTCTTATTCTTTTCTTTTTCTTGTAAGAACTTTGTTCTTACTACTCTCTTTTTTTTCTTTTTTTTTTTTTCGATAAAAACTTTGTTCTTATTCTTTTCTTTTCTAACCATAAGCTTATAGGAGTGTTCTTTCAACTCAAAACCAATCTCAAGACCCTTTACCATCACCCACCATTTTTCATGAATTTTCAACTTTCACCAAGGTTCCCTTAACCATCCTTCACCGCCTATCATCCGGTTTTAGAATGAAAAGCTTATTAAGGCTCAAAATGGGACAACAAGGGTTATGATAGATAGGTTAGTGTTTAGGGATTATGGGTTATAAAATGATGGCCTAAGATCATCTCCTAATTATACATACATGTAGCACTTCTAACAAGAATATCAAGGCAAGTTCTAGCAAAGAAAATGTAATGAAAGATCAAGCTCTCAAGAAAGGATATTACTATGTAAAATGCATAGTTCTTTAGGCTCGAAATCCTCTCAAGCTTTGTGTCTAGAGCCTAAGTACTTAAGTTCAATCATCCCAAGCCATTCAAGTGAAATAACCCTAATCATGCTTGACTTAAACTTGAGAAATTTCAAAAAAATGTCACCATTTAGCATTAATCAGTGGCATCTCACTCTAATGTACATGAGCAATTAAACACGTGCTTTCACATTCAACCATGCAAGCATACATTCATCATTCAATTAAAAAAAATCAATTTTTCAAGAATTTCGCATTCAATCACATATTCAACAACCAACAAACCAAAACAGATCTTTTCATCAATTAAGCTCATTCCCAAACTCGTCAACAAACAACTTAAACAAGCACAAATCATGCATTTACCCCAATCAACCATAATCATCAAGAAAAATTAAGCATACAATTAATAAACACATCAAATAGAAGCTTGAAAAATACCAAAAAAGGTAAAGTAATTTAAATTCCTTATCCTACCCCCTCCCCCAAACTTATTTTAGAACATAAGGTCTAATTGGAGGGAAGAATAATAAGAAATTTAAATTACACTTACAACGGTCCAAAGCTAGGTTGATGATGGTTTTGAAAGCCTTTCACTCCGTTGCTTGCTTGATTAGTTGATCCTCTTCCCACATTTGTTCCAAACATAAAAGTAAAGACAAATTAAGAAAAATGACTTAATCGCAAACAAAGATCGAAAAACAAAAATGAACTAAAACTAACTAAAAACGAAAAATAAAGAGATAGTTGACAAGCGCTTAGTTTAACGTCGTTAGCTCGACGATACCTCATTGCCCTTTCAAGGGACTTGAAACGAAGTTCGTCCTTGATCGAATACCAACTCATCATCAAATTCATCAAACTTTGGCTCATCCGCCCTCTTCATTGCATCAAAGATCGAGATAGTAAAAGTTTCATCATTCACCCTAAAGGTGAGATTTCCCTCTTGCACGTCAATAAGAGGGCCCGTCCCGTTGCAAGAAATGGTCGACCAAGGATGAGAGGCATATCTTTATCCTCCGGCATATCTAGAACCACAAAGTCGACCAGGAATATGAAATCTTCTACTTTCACAAGGACATCTTCTACCACTCCAATTGCATAAGTGATAGATCTATCCGCCATTTGGAGAGCTATGGCCATCGGTTTGATATTACCTATTTTCAACCTCTTGAAAATGGAGAGAGGCATGAGATTTATACTTGCTCCCAAATCACACAAGACATTTTCAAACTTGGAATCACCAATCACACAAGCTATTTGGAAACTTCCGGGGTCCTTTTGTTTTGAAGGCATATCCTTCTTTTGCAAGATTGCACTACATTCCTCTGACAAGTTTATAGTCTCAAATTTACCAAACTTCCTTTTGTTGGCAACGACCTCTTTCAAAAACTTAGCATAGCTAGGCATATCCCTCAATGCATCAAGTAAAGGAATGTTTAGATGTACCTTGTTGAAAATTTCTAAAAATCTCTTCATCTTCTCATCCACTTTTGCCTTAGCCAAATGATGAGGGAAATGAGCTGTAGTAATCACATCTTTGGTAGGAATAGGTGCCTCTACCAAATTATTCTCTTGAAATTTTTCTTGAAGAGTGACTTTCTTTGAACCTTCATCTCTTGCACATGGAACTTGAACCTCTATTGGTAATTTTTCTTCATGCTTTGAGGATTCTTCTTCATAAGGTATATCTTCAACTAGCACCTTCTCCTTCCCGCTTCCGGATGCAACATGGTTCTCATACCCTTTCCCACTTCTTAACGTGATAACATTGCATCCTTTAGGGTTCACTTCCGTATTACTTGGAAATTTGCCCGGAGTATGTTGAGTGGTGGCATGATTTGCCATTTGACTTAGTTGGCCTTCCAACATCTTCACTTGTTTAGACAATGAAGTTATAGTATTCTCCAAGGTAGTCACCTTTTGTCCGGTTTGTTGGATGAAAGTGCTTTGTTGATTCGCCATTTGAGTTTGTTGGTTGGCCATGTGTTTTGTTGAGAAGCCATTTGGCCTTGATTTGCAACAAGTTGTTGAAGTAATTGCTCCATAGAAGAAGGTGTCTTCCTTTGCTCTTCAACATTCCCTTGAGAAGTAGAGAATCCCGGTGGTGGATTTTGGGCATTATTTGGATTCCCATAGGATAAGTTAGGATGAGGACGATTGTTAGGATGATAGGCTAAGTTCCCTCCTTGAGTTCCATAAGAATGGCCTCCTTGATAGTTCCCTTAAGCGTTTCCTTGAAACCCTTGTCTTTAGTTCCCATAACTCCTTTGATTCACAAAATTTGCATCCTCAATCACCTCGGATTCTAGCATCTCTTGAGATTGAACAACTTTGAGTTGAGCTTGTGCTTCATCATACTTCTTCTTCATAGTGGCCAATTCCTTTGCCATGACTTCATATTTCTCATCAACAATAGAAGAAACTTTCCTCGGATGAGCCCTTTCCATTGGCCATTGATAGCTATTAGCCGCCATTTCTTCGATTATCCTCAAAGCTACCCTTGCATTCTGGTTCACCAAACATCCTCCGGAAGTCGCATCCACTATGCTCCTTGTGTGAGGCGTCAAACCACTATAAAAATTAGTGATTTGTTGACCCTAATTGAAACCATATCGGGGACACTTCCTCAAGAGCTCCCTATAACGCTCCCAAGCTTCAAACAATGATTCATCGCCTTGTTGAGAAAAGTGCGATATTTCGGATATAAGCTTTTGCGCCTTGGAAGGAGGAAAGTATTTGTTGAGAAACGCCTTGCATAGCTCATCCCATGTGTGAATATCCACCTTATTCAAACTCTTATACCAATCTTGGCTCGATCTCTCAATGAGAAGCCAAACATCCTTATCCTAATTGCATCGTTGGAGACACCATTGAGCTTCACGGTGTCACACATATCTAAGAATGTGCTAAGGTGAGTGTTTGGGTGGTCTTCCATAGGTGATCCCCCAAATTGTTCACTCTTTATCATTTGAATAAGTCCGGATTTGAACTCGAAGTTGTTAGCATTTATCGTTCCCTATTCACCTCCTTGAAATTGTTGAGTAGGAGGCTCGAACATTTGGTTGAGTGGAGGTTGTTGTGCCTCATTAGCTCTCCTCTCTAGATCTTCCTTCCAAGCACGAAATTCTTCCATCTCTCTCATAAGAGCTTCCATGTTTTGATTGTTTCCTTCCATAGCTTCTTCTTCAATAGAATTCCGTCTTCTATGTCTTCTTTCAAAATGCAAGATCAAAGGTTGAACAAGTCTTCCCTTGGACCTTGTGTGCATAAACCTACAAAATAAAAATCAAAAGATACAAATGCTTTAATTAGTAACTCAATAACCAAATCGACTATTGAAACTCAAACTAAGCATTCCCCGGCAATGGCGCCAAAAATTGATCGCCCTACTTTTTAAGAGTAGAGAGAGAGCAATGATATCGAATAGTATATTCGAGTCGAATCCACAGGGAATGCTATGGCGTAAAAGTTTCAACTAGTAATCTAGCTATTTAACTACTATCCAAGCTACAAGATATCATGTTTTTGTGTTTTTTATTAGCTAATGAGAAAAATAAAGTAAGTAACAAACTAGAGAACAACTAATAACAAGAATTAACAACAATAGTAGAAAGCTTGGTTCCAAATATAATCCGATAATCACGAGAGGCCTAGGTTTTAGGATTTGTTAGGATTAGCCATTTTAATCTAATTCATATGGGAGTTCTATATATAGTAAACATCAATTCTTCTCTCGAAGCAATCAATATTAGTGGATTAACCTATGACATCTATCTCCGCTAGGTCTCAAGATGCATAAATTAACTCAAAAATTGCTCAATTAATTATCTAGAAGCTCCTACTAGCAAGAATTACTAATATGGTGTGATTTGATTCCAAGTGTTATGAACTAAAGCCTCCTAAGCATTTAACCAAACACCTTGTATGCACTCAATGATGGCCAATCAATCATGCAATTTAAATAAGTCCCAAACCACAAGACATATGAATTAGAATGTAAATCTAACAACAAAACCAAAAAACCCAAGGATATAGATCATATCTTCATATATTGAAACCAAAGGAATTTAGCTAGACATAATTGAATGAATTAAACCATAAAAAGTAAATGAAATCATGCTTAAAAGATAGAGAATTTAATAAGGAAGAAGAATATGGTCTTGAATCTTGAATCCACAAAGTATAGCTCCAACAATCTTCAAATTACTAAAGTAGAAAAAGGGCAAATATATTTAGGGTTCTAAGAATATTAAAGTATGAAAAAGATCCAAATGGGGTGAATTTTGGGGTTAAATACATCACAAATCGAGTTTGGGTCGAATCGGGGTGAAACGGGATGAACCGGGGCGAGTTTGGACGAGCCGAACTCGCCCCTTAAGTACACTTCTCGCCGAACCGGCGGTCTGTGGGAACGGGAGCCGGCGGTCTGGCAAACCGCCGGCCAAACCGCCATCTATGCTGTCCAATGTGAAGGAGAACCGGCGGTTTGATGAAGATTCCCGGCGGTTTGGCAAACCGCCGGCCAACCCGCCGGTTTTCCTTCTCTTGCGCAACTTCGCCATTTTCGCTCGTTCTCTCTCGTCCGAACTCCGATTCTCGATCTGTTTTTTGCTATGGCTTTCTAACGAGCTCCTCTTCATCATAGAACGATTAATTTGGCTAAGTAAGTTCTCCATTATTCCTGCAAAAAGCATAAAGAGACTCGAGAGAACAAGGAAAACATAAATGAAATCAAACTAGTGAAACCCTAACTGTAGAACTTGAAATTCCACATTTTAAACACAAGTTTCACTCTAATAGAGCTTGATTCTTCCTCGTTTCCGGCCCTTGATCCTTAGCTACTTGAATGCTCTTTCAAATTCTTACAAAAATGGATCGAAAACCGGTAAAAAATGAGAAAAATATAAAGTATGCTACATGTTAAAAAACCCTAGCATTTCTAACCTTTAAGCACATGAATCGAGATGTAAACACACGCAAAACACACTCAACATGCACATAAAATACGTGTTAATCACATCACCTCCATGTATCACAACTTTGATTGTTCTATCAGGTAAATGCACATTTACAGGATGCTCCAATCTGTAGGATGATACCAATAAATCCATATCATGACAGACATGAGAGATAGCACCAAAATCTATGATCCATCCCTATCTTGCCATACTAGGTACAACTAAAAATGCATAGTGCCCCTCAAATGGTGTCTGTTTCTCTTTTCCACTTTGCACCATATTCACATCTGTAGTTGTATTTCCACCTTGATCTCCCTGGTTATACTAGCTGAATCACCTTGCTATCTCATTCTGTATCATCTTAGCCATATCTTGGGGTATCTCATTTCCTAGCTTCTCTCATTCTCAGATATCCCATCTCTATCATCTTCCAAGTAATTAATCCTCCCATTACTTCTCTTTTCCTTTAGCCTTTTATACTAGTTTGGGTATCCATGCAGCTTGAAGCAGTCATGTGCTTCATGCCCATTCTCTTGACAATGTGAACATTTCAACCTTCTCCTTTCTTCTTTTGTTAACCTCCTTTTAAAACCTCCTTGTTTGAAACCAGTTGTTGGTGCCTTAAAGTTTGATGGTTGCCTTCCAACTTGCATTGCCAATCTAGGATCACTTTCTATCCTTTATTCTGCAGTATCATTTGATTATCTACCTGTATCACCATGTCATATGCTTTCTCCAAACTAGGTAATGGCTCAATTAATAAGATTTGTTGTTGACGAGCCTATTTTTTATGCTCTTTTGTTATTATTTTTAGAGTCTATTGAGTCAGTTTATGTCTGGGATGACATATTTTTGTAGGGTTTTGCTGGTATCATGATCAGGAAAAGTCCCATTCCGTGAAAGAGGCAAGGTAACAGCCATTTTGGGCATTCAGCAAGACAAAGCGCAAGACATGTACCGCACGGGATCGGAAGCTTGGTCCAGGCATGAGGTGCCGAAGGAAGAAGAACATGATCAAGATAAAGATAGGTGGAGAAGCAGCTGATGAGAGAAGCCATGGAAGAAAGTTGAAATGCTAGTGGGGAGACTCGTGAAGGAAGAGGTCCAGCTCTTGGCATAATGCTCTACCAAGCCAGTCATGAGTCAAGGTATGAGCTCTATGGGCAAGACATCTGTATCCTCATCCAGAAAGCAAATAAGGAAAGAAATCCTGCAGATCCTACCATCAACTTTTAAAAAGATTTGACATACGGAAAGTCTGATGGATTGAAGATGTGATTGATGCCACAAATGGGAAGCCTCCGGCCAACCCTAAACACGTGAAGAGCCACTGTCCAAAACCCTAGAAACCCTTCGGCCTATATATATTCGATGTCGGCCATAGGCCAAGGCATCGCGATTTGGGCGCACACCTGATACCGGAGCTACCATTCTCTCTCTAGTTTATGATTATGTTCTTATGAGTGTTGGGGAGGAAACAAACAAGTCATATGGGCATTTTTTATTCTGTTTATGTTTTGGCCATGGTTCGGCTTGGATCGACCAAGTGGATGTTTTGAGTATTAACTCTCGCTTTAATTCACGTATGTTTCATTCTATTTCATTATGTTATGTTTATTTAATATGAGTAGCTAAATTTCATTACATGGTTTGGTGAAGATGATTTAATTCGAATTATGAATAAACCTCGAGAGGTCTAAGATAGTTATGTGTGTGTGTTTCCGAAACACTACGTCAAGGGATCTAAATAATGTAAATGGATTAACCTTGGGTGTTATTCAGCCGGTAACATTTATGGTTGTTCATTTTACAAACAGAAACTGGAAATAGATGTCGTTAATCACTTCATCCCAGATCATGTTGAGTAGTGTTAGTGTTTGTGATCGCATACCTTGAGCACGCTATAGACCAGTTGGGCTACCTAGAGTGCATGCTGTCTTGACAGGATTCTTGCATCCGGGGAGAGTGTCTTGGTCAAGTGAAGAAGTGACTTAATGTCTTTTGGCTTCTCTAATAATAAGAGTATGCTGGGCAAGGTGGGGTATACGTGTGACGCGTGACAATTGGAGTGCACTTCACTGATCAAATTGCCTTGAACCAACAATACACACACATCATGAAATATTCTTGAACCAATGACCGAGGCACATAATTCGGATTGATGATTAGAAACCAAACCAAGTTGTTTTAATTATTGATTATTTCTTGTGTTCTATTTTCAGTGTTTTAATATTAGCAGTTTACATTTAGAAGCTGGATACTTCTCTTGCTCAAGGTAAGACCAAAAATAAGCATTGTGACAAGAGGCAAAAATTCACCAACTCCATGCAGATCGACCCTGTACTTGCCACTAGTGGAACCTAGTGCAAGAGATATGAACTACAAATTTATCTCGATGGAGTCATAACGACTCAGCTCCGTCAGATTGGCGCCGTTGTCGGGGAGTTGCGCCTTTCTAAAATTTCTCTCTCGCCTTGACCTCAATCTGGTCAAAGGTGTATGCTCGAGCCAAATCCTTTTGGAAGAAATTGAGATCTTTGGTATAATCTAGAAATCGAATGAAATCTAAGGAGGAAGAACGTGGAATGCCAGAGATGAGAACGAGAAGAGCATGCTCGACAAAACCTCGAGCACAATCAGGATTCAGATTAGGTCCACAAATCAGAACACGAAGAAGAGCTAGAAGTAGAAATACAGCCAGCACCAATGGCTACACAAATACTGCGGCAGATGATGTTTCCTAATAACAATCTAGTACCATTGGGAATCACATTGCCACAACTCGCTAAAAACTGGGAATTAAGATCTCATTTCATTTAGATCTTGCCCAAGTTAGCGACCTATCGGAAGAGGATCCACAGAGGCACATCCAAGATTATGAGATGACTTGCAGCACCATATGGACCAACGAAGAAGCAAAAAGAGAATATATTCGACTGCTATCATTCCCTTTCTCATTGGAAAGTTCAGCACGAGAGTGGCTATACACCTTGCCCGAGAGAAATATTACGACATGGAGACAGTTGCAAGCAAAATTCTTGGAGAAGTACTATCCCATCTCAAGGATACAGAGTGCAATGAGGAAGCTGAGTATGATACAAATGGGAAACGGGAAATCACTCTACGATTACTGGAATAAGTTCAAACTTATGCTCGCGAGGTGTCTAAATCACAACATTGTTGATCAAGACCTCATCCAGTACTACGTTAATGGACTCAAACCCCATGAAAGACAACTCTTGAATGCAGCCAGTGGTGAATCAATTTTGAACAAGCAACCAGACGATGCATTCCAGCTATTAGGAGAAATGGCTGAGGAAGCTCGAGATGATAATTAAGTCTTGCATAGGACAACACCAGAGTTCTCAAGCAAGACACGGGAAGAATCAAAGTTGGATATGTTGTGCAGCACAATGCAACAGATGATGGAGTTCATGAAGGCCACCATAATGAAGACGAGAGCAAATGCACGTAAATTATGCTCCGCTACCACACATCTCACTGAAGCATGCCCTTCATTATATACAGATGAGGAGGTTAATGCATTTGGACACACGAATGGTGGGCAAGGGCAGAATCAAAGGCCAAAGTTCGACCCAAACTCTCAGACATACAATTTTGGGTGGAAATATCATGAAAATTTCAGGTACAGAGGGAACAACTATCAAAATGCACCTGAAGGACAAGGACAACAACCACCCAAGGGACCCTCATTGACTGATATGGTGCATAACTTGGCCAAGGAAAACCAGAAGATTACAAACGAATTCGACAAATTAAAATAACGGGTCAATGGAGCCATGTAGTCGATAGCTACCCAGCTATCGAACATGACCCAAGCCATTAACAAGATGGATCAGAAGCAATGAGTTTTGCCCGCTCAAGTGCAACTTAATCCAAACCCTCAATACAATGCGGTGACTTTGCGTAATCAGAAGTCATACCCAAGCCGAGGAGTGGAACAAAAAACATTGGAAGTGGAAGAGATACCATACGAATCTGAGAAAAAAAAAGATGTGGAAGAAGAAGCTGTCCCGACCAAGACAGCCGTAATAAAGGAACAACCGATTAAGATAAAATCTTCATTTCCTGGGAGGCTGATCAAGAACAAGGAAAATGAAGAGATAAACAAACTGCTGAAGGTGTTCAACAAAGTAGAAATCAACATTCTGTTAGTCATAGCTCTGCATACTATGCCAAGATGTGCGAAATTCCTGAAGGAGTTGTGCACTAAGAAGGTACTATACACCAACGATGTTCAATTCCAAGTGGGAAAAAATGTATTTGTTGTGCTCAAGAGGGACCTTCCAATGAAATGTGAAGACCCAGGCATATTTTCAATTCCGTGTGTCATTGGAAGCACGAAGATTGAACGAGCGATGCTTGATCTTGGAGCATCAATCAATGTTATACCTCTAACCATGCATGAGGAGTTGAAGATTGGTCCACTAAAGCCATCAAGAGCGGTGATACAGTTGGCGGATAAATCAAATGTCTACCCAGAAGGATAGGTAGAAGATGTCTTAGTCAAGGTCCAAGATTTGATTTTTCCAGCAGATTTCTACGTGCTCAATATGGGAAATACGGCGAGCAAGAAACCATTGATGCTGTTAGGAAGACCATTCCTCAAGATGGCACACACATTGATTAATTGTGAAATAGGCCAACTCACGTGCAAGTTTGTTGGAGAAACGGTAATGTTTGATATGTATAAGGCAGGCCAACATCCACAAGATACCGAGATGGTGGATTATGTGGAATCTATCGAGGGGATGGTCAAGGAAGTACTTCCAAAATACATGATGTATTTTGATGACTATGAGGTAGTTGAAGAAGAAGAGTTATACGAGATCGAGACAGAGCGAGCAAAACTGCCCAAACTCAGACCGGAAGATAAGATGTTGCCCTCTTTGATCAAGCCACCACAGCTTAAATTAAAGAAACTGCCACAACACCTCAAGTATATCTTCTTGGGCAAGGGAGAAACCTTACCAGTGATCATCAGTTCCGAGCTCGATGAAGAATAGGAGATGAAAGTCCGGGAGTTGCCGGGACAATACAAGGAAGCAATTGTTGGACTTTGGCGGATTTGAAAGAAATAAGCCCCACGGTTTGCCAACATCACATTTTTCTTGAGCAAGACGTAGTTCCAGTGAGAGACCTACTGATAGATTGGGTTATTTTCCATCAACGAATTCATACAATGATTAAGAATATAAATAGACAAAAGACGCTGAAAATCTCTCTAGATGAACTTTAAGTATTTTCTTTGAAGAATCAGCTTTTTCCTTTTGTTTAATGATGCTACCTCAGTGACGCCTTTCCAGTCACCACCTCTCAGCTGCGAGCCTGCAAAACAACACCGGAGAATGGGGGGGGGTTCCTCCGGGAAGACACTCCGACGCTCAAGTCAGTATGTGCTCGAGGGAAATAGAAATCCGCTTCAGCAAAGCTTGCAGCGGAGGTAAAATATCAGTGAAAATGCATACCTTTTCTTGGTGAAGAAGGTTGAGTATTTATAGTAGAGTAGAAGGTGAGGACAAAAGAGTAATTTCCTTTTAATTCGTAGGGTCAAATTAGTCTTTTCAGAAGAGACAAGTCAATTAGAGAGAATATTTTAGTTATGATTAATGGTCCCCAAGGTGGTCCCCATAGTCACGTTTTTTTTCTACATTTCGGGTAAGGATCTGAGGTTAATGGGATAGTAATGACGGGGAGGTGATATGCGCCTATTATTCCCAAATCATGGGCAAAGAGTGATCTGAGCTCGTTATGCTCTATTCACCGATAGATCAGATCTGCAGGATCTGACGGAAATTTAGCGTCTGTTTGTTTATCACTTCTGCATTTCAGATGCACGTTGGGAGCTGACAGATTGCTCCATATCAGCTACTCCCCCCCAGGTTCTTGGAACGACTTCTGAGAGTTCCAGGTCCTGGTTAGCTTCTTCAATAAGCTAAGAACGGGAAGCTTTCTTGTCAGCTGACATCTACCTCACCACACTCGAGGTGTAATGATAGCATTGCCTTGGGGAGTCGAAACACCCCTAATTTTTAGGCCCTTGATTTTTTGCGGCTTGATCTCCACCGTTCGGCTCTCCCGCTATATTCCACCATAAATAGGGGTGGTCCCATTTATTTCGCACATCTTCTCCGGCGAGAAAGGAAGATGAATTTTTCCATGGCCGAAGATGCTTCTCTATGATGCTTTTACAGAGACATGTCATCCATTTGAGCGAGGCTTCCTTTACCAGAAGCATTGCTATGATAGAAATTAATTGCCTTATAATCGAGGCCATTTATGCCTATGATGATCCTTTCTTGCCCATACCCATTCTTATGAATGAGCAGATGAAATTTTCTGAGGCTTATTACTTCTTTCCTTTTTCTCTTTTTTCTCTCTCTCTCATTTTTTTTTTTTTTTTTTTTTTTTTTTGCAATCATCAGAGTGATATCTGATACATTTTATGTTATCTATATTTCCAAAAGCACTTATTGGAGTGACATCTTATTTTTGCTTCTGTCAAGAAATTCTTTCATATCACGATTTTATCTCTTGAATATCTGGGTAGCATTTGCCATTTCCTGCTTCCTGAGAGTGATATCTCGTACTTACTCCTGTCAACAAATTTTTCAATCGATTTTTTGACGATGATGATGATGATAATGATGATTTTTTTTTTTTTACACCATCATGCATATGAGCCTTACTCGTATACTGTAGACATGCATGCACATATGCATCTATTTACTTAACTTTGCACATGTTGAAGTGATATATATCTATATATATATATGTATCACTTATTTTTCGGATATTTGCCTCGGCAAAATTGCCTTGCAAAATCCTATTGGTAGGACGGGAGTTATCTTACCATTTTCAGTAAAGGGATCTGCGATCCCTAAGCCTCTCACCATCAGGTCCGCGTTACGCAGATCTCTTTCCTGAAGGATGTACCGATTTTAAGTTCTGTATCTCCAGATCTCATGCTATGCAGATCCTCTTTTGAGGATTTGTAATTTACGAATCACCCGGTACCAGATTTAGTATTTCTCAGATCTTTTTACGTCAGATCTGTTATTGGCAAGGTTCGAGTTTCCGAATATTATTTTACACAGATCCTCTTATGAGGGTTCTGTGATTTTCCGGACCCGTGCTTCCAGGTCCTACTTCGAACGAGCCTTTCGTGAAGGTTCTGTGAGTTACGGGGCCCGTATTTCCAGGTCCCCATAACCACAGATCCTTTCTTGCGAGATCCGCACCCTTACTAAAGCATATTTCATACGCTTCGCAACTTCCTAGGGTCGCTTCCCCTTTTCCTTTATTAGGACCCGAAACCGCCGCCACTTCTCATCATCATAACTTCTCCGCCCACGTCTCATTTATCGGCTGGACGTGCTCTTTAACTGCCAATAGTGGGTAGTTATTTTTCCCTTTCTCTTTCTTAACTTCATCCATTTAAAAGAGAGCTAGAAAGAGAAATCGGTGCTTAGAAATTTTCCGCCATTTTCTTTTCTTCTTGAAAAGCTTTCACTGTACCCTCTCTAGGAATTGCTTCCTGCCCCTTTTCTTTTCTTCCTTCTTTCACCGCAACCAATCTTTCTCTTCAGCAAGCAGGTACCTTTCCTCTTCTTTATCTCTCCTTTTCTTTATTCGCATTAGTTTATTTCTTAGTTTTTTGTTATATTTAAGCGACAAGGAAAGATGGTTTCTTCCTCTAGGCAGGGTGCCCAGGGTAAGGGTAAGAAGAAATTAGTAGAGGGCGAAGAGGAAAAATAGGGTAGGGTTGCCGCGCAGCCACCTCTCCCTTTTGACGAATACGAACCTTCCGCTGTAACTTAAATTAGGCTTAATTTTGAGTAGATTAGAAGACACTAGGGGTTTCACTATAGATATTCCAGGACCTAGTGAGCGCCCTTTACTTCCTCAAGCCAATCATAAAATTTTTTGGCTTCGTCAATTGGAGGCAGGTTTGCGATTCCCTGTTCCCCCCTTTTTGTCTAGTTTAGCAGCGAAATATGATATCCCTTTGAACCAATTGAACCCTACTTCTTTCCGTAGGGCTATTTTCTTCTACATAGCAACCACATTATATGGTGTGGAAGATTCGGTGTCCTTATTTTTTAGGACTCATGAATTAAAACATCGCGGGTATCATTTGTATTTTTCTCCCATAGGCTGGTTTCATAAATTCTATGGCCAGTATGAGTCTATAGACAGAAAATGGCACCCTCAATATCTAACAGTAGGTGTTCCCTCCCCTAATTCCTTGAATATTCCCGCTATACCTCTGTATACCGAGCCTAGGAAAGATAAACCTTCTTTTGAGAAGGTCACCCTGTTTGCATGGGAAAAGGATATTCTTCATGACCTGCTTAGAGAGTATCCAGCAGGTCATGGGATGTTGAAGCCACTTCTTCTCAGTGAAGAGGTGTTGTCTTTTTTATGGTTTGAGGCCTGGGACTCCTTGGAATCCCTCTATGGGTAAATACTTCCTATTTTGGATTCGAGTGTTCTTATGCATGTGTCTTGGATTCAATTGTGTTTCTAATTTATGGTTATCTTGCTTTTTCAGATATGTCGGCCAGATCTGTTCTCCGGGAGAAGTCCAGAAAACAATTTGAGGAGCGAATGGCTACAGCCTCTGAACAGGCTCCTCCAGCCTCTGCAGTGGCAACAGCTCCCTCTTCAACTCCCGTTTCGGCTTCTGTACCCATAACGGGAATCACGACAGATCTGAGGGCTTCTGTGCCACCTCCTACTCCTGCCTCACAGATCCCATCTTCTGTAGTGCCTACAGGTCCCTTAAAGGGATCTGGGGGTGTTACCCTGTCTAAGGGATCTGCTTCTCGAGCTAGGGGAAAATCTACCTTGCCCGGGGTGACCATAAGGGAAGCGCCAACTCCTCAAGCTGTTATGTCTCCCTCCACGCGCCCCCCTCACCCCTTGGCTGTTAGGGTGGACCGTAGCCTTTCTACCTAGTCCGAGGGGGCGGTTCTTCCTTCCGATGAAGACTTAGACTTTCAGTCTTCGGAAGGGTTTTTGTCAGACTTGTTTGCTACTGTTGAGGTACCAGCTCCAACAGAGCCTAGCAGACCTTCCGTCCCACATAAAAGACCTTCGGATTCCTCATCCTCCACGGATCCGAAAAGAAAAAAGATTTATGCCGATAGTGCTGACCGGAGAGTGGGCATGCCAATTTCTAATATTTTATCCCCCACACCCATCTCTGCAGAACCGTCTGTCTTGGGACATCTGAGGTACTCCAGCACCTTGGCCAGGTATGCCACTGCCAACCCTTATCTGGTGGTTAACCTTCTAGAGCCAGCCGTAGTGGAAAGTCCTGCTTCTGAAGCCACGCTGGCTATGCTCCATGCCCTGCGCATGAAGGGTTTGGATATCCCTACTGCTTCCTATAATGTTCCCGGGGTTAGCGTAAGCTTCCCTGGCACCGTTCGGGGCATCGATGGAGGCACTGCCTCTAATGTTTTGGACAGCATCCCTCATGCTGAAGATTGGAGGCATCTGAATAGATTGGCTTCTGTAGAGCTTATCCGTCAAGCCTCTGTTCACGAGATTAAGGTATTAAAAGAGAGTTTTTGACTTCAGAAATGTTCTTTCGCCACCTTCATAAATCACGTATTTATTTAATATTTTTATTATGTTTAGGCCATGGCCTTCAGATCCATGCTCTCGCTTTGAGCATTGGCATATGATCCCATGAAGGGAGATATATCCAATATGCATTCCTCTACCGAGCATCTGCAAGCAGAGGTGATGCGATTACGGATGGCTCGCAATGAGGAACGTGCGGCTAAGGTCAAGGCTTTACAGGACCGAACGACATATCTAGAGCGAGAGCTGGCAGATCTGAAGCAGCGGGAAGCGGAAAGGGAGAAGCTTGCCTAGGAACGGGAGCTTTATTTTCAGCAGCTGGAAAGGGATATGGCTGATCAGAGGACTCGTGCTGAAGATCTTCAACGATCTTGTGACAAGGCAAAAGAGGATCTGGCCCAGGCATCTGAGAGGCATAATGATGACATTGAGCGAGCTTGTGACAACGCCCTCAAGAAGGGTACTGAAGCGTGCCTACAGAAGGGGCTCGTTACTGGGTCCGCTGTGGGAGCACACCGTTGCAGATCTTACCTGCTGATGACGCCCTACAGCCAGGCTTTCCTTCAAGCCTTAGTGTGGGATCTCCCAGAAGCTTTCGTTCATTCAGAAGAATTCTGGGAGAGGATGAGTGTCCCCTTGGCTTTCTGGGTTGGGGCGATCACAGAAGAGGCTCTCACTCAACTGGGCCTAAAAGACAGGATGAAAGATCTTAATATTGATAAGATCCTGGACATCCTGGAGAAGGAGACCCCAACTCTGGAATTGGATCCTCATTTCAACCCCCGAAACCCCAGGTATATGTGGGGTTTGAGATCTGCAACCGAGATACTGTATAAGCCTGAGGAGCACGAAGGTGTCCTGCCTGCTTGGGAAGAGATTCCCTTCTATCTTCTCCCTCCTCAGGTTGGGATGTATGGGCTCCTGGAGGAGGCCTTCAAAATGGTAAGTATTTATAAGAATATTATGATAAAGCATTATTTCATTATTTGTGGGCTGCAAGCCTTCATTTACTTTGTCCTTCTCATGGACTTCTTTTTATTACAGGCGATGGGTAAGGAATCTCCTCTTCCCTGTTTCACCTTCTCAGGTGACTTAAAAAATTCTAACTTATACCTCCGTCTTTTGCAGACGGGAGATTCCTTGCAAGAGATCAAGGCTATACAGGCGTCGGAGGAAGCGTCTTTTCTTCGATCCCCGCGCGGGATCACATTGAATGGGCTCTTGAACAGCAGAGGAACCTTAGAGCTCGGTGGGCCCTCTGGGGAATCGGACCCAGCTCTTCAGCTCCACTCCCCAGCTTAAACTCCCCTCACGGATCAGATGACGACCCAGACGCCCAGTCCAATGATGGCCCAGGAGGTGCCTCCGGTGTCAAGCCAGATGACGGACCAGGTGTCGGACCAGCAGAGTTCATCCCCCTCTCTGTCATAGATGCCTCAGCCTTTCCCCCTCCTATCAGATCCCGCGGATCACCTCTCTTCAGACCCGGCAGTCGAGGCTCCTGCTCGGGAAGATTTTTCAGAGATAGAGGAAGGAGTCAACCTTCTCGAGGAAGTTATGGCGGGCACTTTTGCAGGAACAACAGGGGCAACCACTTCTTCAATTGAGGTTTTTCATTAGGTCGTCGACTCCCCAGGTACTTTGACACCTGGCGCCGACCCGGATCTGCACGAGCAGACCCCAGATGGCGGGGATAAGTTGCAAGAGTAGGCCCTCTTTCCAAGACGTAGATGTGCCATGTCAGTGGGATTGGCTCCACTAGTACTCTTTTTTTTTTTATCATGTATTACTTATATGGATTTCGTATGCCATTCGGTTGAATGTATATTTTTATTTCATTTCTCCATGCTTTATTTTCCTTTGCAAATATGTTTTTTTAAAAATTTTGAATCAATTTTCGTAAAGAGATACTTGCTCTAGGAGTAGATGGATAGTAGGGGGTATACCCCTACTCCCCCCCCCCCAAGTGAATTATAAGAAAGCGAATGAATTATAATTCATTTCTTAAAGACAATAAAAAGAAAAATATTCTATTTCATGAATCTTCCATCATAACAGATAATGGGTTGGTTTTTGCATACCTTCCCTTTCTTTAAATTTATCACACTACTAGAATGCCTTAAACATAATACTTTTTCAAATTGTTGATGTTCCAGGGTCTGGGCAGATCCCTTCCTTCTGCATCTCTAAGCTCATATGCTCCTCCTTTGAGTACTTTAGTAACGACATAAGGTCCTTCCCAATTAGGGTCCACTTTTCCCGTGGGCTTGAGAGCATCCGCTCTTTTCAGCACCAGGTCTCCTTTTTCGAATTGTCGTATCTGGACTCTCTTGTTATAAGCATTCCGCACCTGTTGCTTATATCGCTCAGCTCTATTCTGAGCTTCTGTTCTGTGCTCGTCAATCAGGTCCAAATTCTCCCTGAGTAACCCCACGTTCTGATTTTCATCATATTTTAAGATTCGATGCGATCTTGCTTCTGCTTCTGCTGGTAACACAGCCGTCGATCCATATACCAAATTGAAAGAAGACTCCCCTGTGGTTGTTCTGGGGCTAGTGCGGTAAGCCCAGAGTACTGAGTCTAGCTCGTCCGCCCAGTTCTCTCTTGTTTTTCCTAATCTGGCCTTAATTCCAGATACAATAGTTATGTTCGTAACTTCAACTTGCCCATTGGCTTGCGGGTGGGCTACTGCCACAAAGCGCTGTTGAATTCCCATTTCTTGGCACCATGCCTGCACAGATGAACCTGTGAACTGGGTTCCATTATCAGAGATGAGAGTTCTGGGAACACCAAAGCGGCAACATATGTTTTTCCAAATGAATTTTTTCATGGCCTGCTCTGTGATCTTGACTACAGCTTTAGCCTCTACCCATTTAGAGAAATAGTCAATAGCGACAATCAAGAAAACCCGTCCACCGGGAGCTGTAGGGAATTTTCCCACGATATCAATTCCCCACTTATCAAAGGGGTAAGGGGAAGACATGATTCCCATCTCCTCTGCAGGTCTATGAATCAATCTGCCATTTTTTTGGCAAGGCTCACATTTTTTTACCAATTCCTTGGCATCTTTTTCAATACTGGGCCAAAAGAATCCTGCTCTTAAGACCTTTCTAGTCAGATTCTTGAATCCTGTATGAGCACCAACAGCTCCTTCATGTATTTCTCTCAATAGGTATTCCCCTTGCGGCTCAGATAAGCATCTGAGATAGGGATGCGTGAAAGATCTTCGGTACAAGAATCCTTCAAGTAGGAAGAATTTTGCCATAATCATCTTTTTACGTCTGTCGACATTGGTTTCATCTTGTCCCTCCATTCTAAGGATCTGGATGATAGGTGTTCTCCAGTCTTTGATTTCTTGTATTGTGTTAATTTCTGTTAAGCCAGATCTGGTATCTGCTTGTAGTATGGTCAGATCCCCATCCCATGCGCCTTCAATGGCACTTGCTATCCTGGCGAGTTTGTCTGCTTCTTCATTCTTTTCCCTAGGAATCTGAATGATCTCTGCCTTCAAGAATTTGGCCAGCAAAGCTTCGGCCACAGAGGCGTAGGTTATCATCCTTTCCTCTTTTCTCTCGCATATTCTTAATAACTGATGCGTTACCAGCTGGGAATCAGAATAGATTTCCACTCTCTTGGCATTCATGCTTAATAGGATATGCAGAGATCTGATGAGGGCTTCATATTCATCTTCATTATTTGATGCCACAAAATTGAATTTGATGGCGAACCGGTGTTCCTTGTTGTCGGGATCAAGTATGTATATACCAGCTCCAGATCCCTCTTTGGTAACCGACCCATCCACATAGGTTCTCCACACCTTTTCTTCTTTTTCATCACCTCGGGTGGTTTCTTGCACAAAATCAGCCAAGGCCTGTGCCTTTATAGATGTTCTAGGTTCGAACTCTACATCGTACTCACTGAGTTCTATGGCCCATTTCACCATTCGCCCAGATAGGTCTGGCTTCCCCAACACCTGCTTGAGCGGGATATTAGTTCTTACCATGATCTTATGGGATAAAAAATAAGGTTGTAACCTTCGAGCAGTGACCATTACCGCCAGTGCGGCCTTTTCTATGTTGGCGTATCTTGCTTCCGGCCCTTGAATCATTTTACTTACGTAGTAAATTAGGATCTGGGCAGATCCATCTTCCTTGATAAGCACTGAGCTCAAAGATTCTTCCCCTACCGCAAAGTAGAGATATAGGACCTCCTTTGGTGCTGGCTTTGTGAGCAACGGGAGAGAGACCAGATGCTTTTTGAGCTCCTCAAAAGCGTCTTGACATTGCTGAGTCCATTCAAACTGGTTACCCTTCCTCAACACCTTAAAGAAAGGCTAACTTTTATCAGCGGATCTGGAAATGAACCGGCTTAAGGCTGTGATTCTGCCATTAAGTTTTTGTATTTCCTTGATGTTCCTGGGATGAACCATCTCCAACAGAGCTTGTACCTTGGCTTGATTCACCTCGATTCCTCTAGGAGTTACTACGTACCCCAAGAATTTTCCCGACTGCACCCCAAAGGCATATTTGGCAGGGTTTAGTTTTAAATGATAAAATCGAGCCATAACAAAAGCTTCCTCCATGTCACTGATATGATCTGCAGCTTTCACACTTTTTACTAGTATGTCATCGACATAAATCTCCATATTTCTTCCAATTTGTTTTTTTTAATATCTTGTCCATCATACGCTGGTATGTGGCCCCAACGTTTTTTAAGCCGAAAGGCATGCTTTGGAAACCGAAAGTTCCAACACAGACCCCAAAAACCGCCTTATTGATGTCATCTGGGTTCATCTTCACCTGATGGTATCCTTGATATGCGTCCATCATTGACAGTAGCTCGCATCCAGATGAAGAATCCACCATCTGATCAATTCTGGGCAAGGGATAGTGATCTTTAGGACACGCCTTGTTCAGATCCCTGAAGTCTATGCACATTCTCCACGTGCCAGTATTGCCTTTAGGCACCATAACAGCGTTGGATAGCCATTCTGGGAATTGTATTTACCATATATGTTTAGCATCCAGCAGCTTCGGTATCTCTTCTTTAATGACCTGGCCTTTTTCTACCCTGAATTGTCGAAGCTTCTGCTTCACCGGCTTGACCTGGGGGTCCACGTTAAGGCTATGTAAGGCGACCTTTGGGTCTATCCCCACTAGATCAGATGATGAGAATGCGAAAACATCAACATTCTTCCGTAAGCATGTTATTAATGCTTTGGCTATTACATATGGCATATGTGTCCCGATGCGTATGGTAAATCCCGTTTTATTGGGCATCAATTCCACCATCAACAGCTCTTCAGCCGGTTGAATTTGAGAATTGTTTTCTGCTGCATGTTCTGCAGTCCTCATCCGTTTATCTTTAGGTCCCGCTACCCACTGGGGATCTCTCAATTCTTCCCCAGATCTTTTCTTAGCCTCACCGGCCTTCACAGATTGTATATAACATTTTCGTGATAGGACCTGGTCCCCCGAGATAGATCCCACCTGGTTGCCCACCGGAAATTTCATTATTAAATGGTAGGTTGACACCACCGCTTGAAAGTTACTGAGAGCTGTTCTTCCCAGTATTACATTATAAGCTGATTTTTGCCTTACTACCAGGAAGGTAGTTGGCCTAGAGATCTGCAAATCTCCATCTCCCAAGGTTAACATCAGCTCTATTGAGCCTAATGACATGACCAAACCCCTGCAAAACCTAATGTTGTAGCCACCCCGTCTAGTGGTTTATGCAAATCCATTTGCAGAAAGCAGTCCTCGAAGATTACGTTCACCCCAGCTCCCGTATCTACGAATACTCTTTTCACCTCATATCGTTCGATCCCTGTTGTAATAACCAGGGCATCTTCATGAGGATAAATTAAGGATCTGTCATCTTCGATCCCGAAAGATATTTTAGGGTGAGGTACTCCCCCTTCAATCTTCATCATGTCATATTTTTCCAGCATCTGGATTTCTCTGTGATGCGCTTTGCAGCTTCTATTGGAATCACCTCCCGTAGGTCCCCCATAGATCATAGAGATTATGCCTTTATTAGTTGAAATTTCTGTTGATGTCTCTTTTTGTGGGAGTTTTCCGTCCCTTTCATCTTTACGCCTCTTGGGTTGGCCAGATTCTTTTTTGACATATTCTAATAGCTGACCCTCTTGTATGAGTTAATGGTTATCTTCAGATTACGGCACTCATTGGTAGTATGCCCATAATCATTGTGGGATTTGCAGAACTTATCGGAAGGGGGTCGCCTTGGAGGCTGGTCCCTACCTGGGGGGATCTGTACTCCTGGTTTCTTAATCACTACTTCCAACAGATCAGCTGGGGATCTAGTAAGTGGTGTGAGAGACCGTTGGAAACTTTCATTTTTCTCAGGTTTCCTTCCTTCAGGAGCCCCTCTTTTTCTATCATCAGGCTTCTTATCTTTCTTGAAGGCCACATCGGCCCGCTTAGCATTCATAGCTTCTTCCATGTTTATATACTTCTGTACCCGGGATAAAAGTTCATCAAAGGTTTCAGCAGGTTTCTTCATTAATGAAGCAAAGAAGTGCCCAGGCCTCAATCCTTCTACAAAGGAATGTATTTTCAATATGGCTCCCACACCTGGAATTTCCAGTATCGCCTTGTTAAACCTGGTCATATAATCTCTCAGGCTTTCAGTGGCCCCTTGTTTGATAGTTGTTAGATACAACGAATTCTTAGTAGATCTCTTAGAGCTCACAAATTGGTGTAGGAAGATTTCTCTTAAATCTTTGAATGAGTGGATCGAGTCCCTAGGCAATTGCTGAAACCACTGCTGTGCAGGGCCAGAAAGAGTGATTAAAAATACCCTACATTTGACTCCTTCAGAGTACTGATGCAATAAGCACAAGCTCTCAAATTTCATGAGATGTTCTTCAGGATCTCCTTGCCCTTTATATTCACAAGAAACTGGTTTGAAGTTCTTGGGAATAGGGTTAGTTTGAATATCTGCCGAGAAAGGGTTGTTCTCATTAACATAGTCAGGACCATATTCAGATTTGCTTTCCTTCCCCGTGCGGGCTACAGATGTGCCCATTGTCTCTTCTGTTGGTAGGACAGATTCCTCCGCGTTTCTTTTTTTAGATGTCTGGTGTGCCTTACGGAACTCTTCCAGCTCTTTGGCCATGACCTTCATTTGGTCTTGTTGATCTTGAATCTGCTTTTGAAGCATATCAGTAAGAGTCATCTGTTGACCGGTGTCTGTTTCCCGCACCTCATCGTCAGAAGACCCATAGTCTGTGAATTGCCCATCCTCTTGGATCTGGGGTAGTTTGGTGATAACGTCCTTAAGGACTTTAGGATCTTGTGATCTGGATGCGTATTTGCCTTTCGCCTTTTCCTGATTTCCCTTATTCTCGGGGAGTGAGGATAAATTGATAGGATTTGCAAGAGTACTAGCCCCAACGGCAGCTAGTCTCTTTTCTAGGGCTCCTTCCAGGGCCCCGTCTATCATTGCTTTCATCTGTTGCAACATCAATGGGGAGAAACCAGATTCCCCTACATTAGTTCCCTGAGGTACTGACATGGCACCAGGATTGGCACCAGAACTAGGAGTGGGATGAGGCATGTTTGCCTGTCCTTCAGCAAATGATCCCATCATTTGGGCTATGCTGGAATGTTGGTCCATATTTAGGGAAAATCTGCAAAGATATATGCACCATTTACTTAATTAGTGCCTAATATGAGATTAGGGCTTCTCCTTTTATAGGAGGATAGGGAGCTTCGGGCACCCTTATTGGGACTTTCCCGACCATTTCCCTTAAACAATCTTGAGGATTTTTTGTTTAAGCATGAAGATAGCCTTTTTGTGCCTGGGTCTTTTGCCAGGGCTTATCGTCGGCTTATCTTTCTTGCTTTTTTTTTTTTTCAAAAAATCTCTCAAGTTGTATGATATATGCGTAGGTGATGTATTTCTACTCACCAAGTAAGTAATTTGCGGGTTCTTCTCCTTTTCTCGAGATTCCTCTGAGATATGGAGGACCTTCTATTACAATTCTTTAATATTTTGTTTTCCATAAGAAAAAGAAAGATCAACATACACGATATATGTAACTTTTTCCTTAAGATTTCTTACATAGAGATTCATTGAATATGCCTAGACCGATACCTAGCAGGAGCACGGCGGATATTCAACGAATAAAATGAAAGAATTTAAGAGAATGATCTTTACTGCGATCAAATTCCTTTTGCTGGAATTAGGATTTGCTCAAATCCTCTGTTCTTGCCTTTTACCACAAATCCTACATAAGGCGAGAAAGCAATTGAGACACCCTTTACTCATATTTCAGGTAAATTCCACATCATAATCAACAGAGGAATTAAAACAGTAATTAGTATTATATCAATTATGCAAATATTTAGATTGTTCTTTTCTGTTTTTTCGCAGAGAAATCGAATCAAAATTCAGACCGTTTTTTTTTAAGGAGAAATCTACGCCTTAGCCAGAATTTCCCACAGATGGCGCCAGTTGATAGATTGGTTATTTTCCATCAACAAATTCATACAATGATTAAGAATATAAATAGATAAAAGACGCTGAAAATCTCTCTAGATGAACTTTAAGTATTTTCTTTGAAGAATTAGCTTTTTCCTTTTGTTTAATGATGCTACCTCAGTGACGCCTTTCCAGTCACCACCTCTCAGCTGCGAGCCTGCAAAACAACACCGGAGGAATGGGGGGGGTTCCTCTGGGAAGACACTCCGGCGCTCAAGTCAGTATGTGCTCGAGGGAAATAGAAATCTGCTTCAGCAAAGCTTGCAGCGGAGGTAAAATATCAGTGAAAATGCGTACCTTTTCTTGGTGAAGAAGGTTGAGTATTTATAGTAGAGTAGAAGGTAAGGACAAAAGAGTAATTTCCTTTTAATTCGCAGGGTCAAATTAGTCTTTTCAGAGGAGACAAGTCAGTTAGAGAGAATATTTTAGTTATGATTAATGGTCCCCAAGGTGGTCCCCACAGTCACATTTTTTTTCTACATTTCAGGTAAGGATCTGAGGTTAATGGGATAGTAATGACGGGGAGGTGATTTGCGCCTATTATTCCCAGATCACGGGCAAAGAGTGATCTGAGCTCGTTATGCTCTATTCACCGATAGATCAGATCTGCAGGATCTGACGGAAATTTAGCGTCTGTTTGTTTATCACTTCTGCATTTCAGATGCGCGTTGGGAGCTGACAGATTGCTCCCTATCACCTACAAAGGGAGCTCAACCTGGTGATGAAGGAAGTGGTCAAGAAGGAGATCATCAAACTTCTTGACACATGAAGACGATTTACCCAGTACCAGAAAGTAGATGGGTAAGCCCTGTACATGTCGTGCCCAAGAAGTCTGGTGTATAGGTCATAGAGAATGAGAATAAGGAATTGATAGCCACATGATTGTAGACTAGATAGAGATTATGTATTGACTACAGGAAGCTGAACAAAGTGACCAAGAAGGACCACTTCCCATTACCATTCATTGATCAGATGCTTGAGAGGCTTTCGGGAAACAAATACTTTTGTTTTCTTGACGGATATTTGGGGTATATGCAAATTTGGGTGCCATTGGAGGATCAAGAGAAGACCACTTTCACTTATCCTTTTGGTACATTCGCCTACTGACGCATGTCATTTGGGTTATGCAATGCTCCAGGTACGTTTCAAAGATGTATCATGAGCATATTTTTTTATTTGCTTGAGAAATGCATAGAAGTTTTTATGGATGATTTCATGATATATGGGAGTCACTTTGATCAATGCTTGGAGCATGTTGAGCTAGTACTGCAGAGATGTGTGGCGAAGAACTTGGTTCTGAACTATGAAAAGTGTCATTTCATGGTCAAGGAATGCATAGTTTTAGGACACGTCATCGCTAGAAAAAAGGAATAGAAGTAGATCGAGCAAAGGTGGAAGTCATAGCTAAACTACCATATCCCACGAATGAAAAGCAACTCAGAGGATTCCTTGGTCATGGTGGATTCTATAGGCGATTCGTGAAAGATTTCACAAAAATTGCCCAGCCAATGAATCGTTTACTCAAAATGATGTGGAATGTAATTTTAATGAAGAATGCAAGAACGCATTCCAAGTCATCAAGGAACACTTAATCTCAGCACCAATCATTCGACTGCCAGATTGGGGGATGTCATTTGAATTAATGTGCGATGCAAGTGGATATGATGTGTGAGCTGTTCTTGGTCAAAGGATAGGAAAGGAAAGCCATGTGATCTACTACGCGTCGAAGACCTTGACCAGAGCATAGATCAACTATACCATAACCGAGAAGGAGTTACTCGCGGTGGTGTTTGCCTTTGAAAAGTTTCGATCTTATCTCTTCAGAAGTAAGACAATTGTGTACACTGATCATGCAACATTTAAGTATTTGATGGCTAAAAAGAATAGCAAGCCGAGACTCATTCGATGGATCTTACTCTTGCAAGAGTTCAATATTGAGATCAAGGATAAGTCAGGAGCCCAGAACCTTGTAGTAGACCACTTGAGCAGAATAATAAGGCAAGATGAAGAACCACTGATAAAGGAAACCTTCCCCGATGAAGAATATACCATGTCAAGATGATGGAGCCGTGGTACGAAGATTTGGTCAACTTCTTGACCACGATGGAATTTCCTGAGGAAATGAATACTTACCAAAGGAATAAAATCAAAATGGAGAGCAAGAGTTACATATGGGATGAACCTTACCTATGGAAGAAATGTGCCAATCAAGTCATGCGGAGGTATGTACCAGAATGGGAGCAAGCAAGCATTCTTGAGCACTGCCACGAGAAAGAATGAGGTGGACATTTTGGATACAAAAGAACCGCAAGAAATTTTTTTGACTGTGGGTTCTACTGGCCAACAATCTTCAAGGATGCTTTTGCTAAGTGCAGAAGCTACGATCAATGTGAACAAGAAGGTAACAACTCGAAGAGAAATGAAATGCCATTAGTACTCGTCTTGCCCGTAAAAATCCTCAATGTCTGGGGCATGGATTTCATGGGACCCTTACCCAACTCGCAAAACAATCAATGCATCCTCTTAGCCGTTGATTATGTTTCGAAATGGGTAGAAGCAAGAGCCACTCCAGTTGCGGATGCCAAAACAGTGTTGAATTTCTTGAAGAACTACATATTTTCTCAATTTGGCATGCCCAAGGCGATTGTCAGTGATCGAGGATCACATTTCTACAATGCCACCATTACAAGTTTGTTCAAGAAATATGGATTTCATTCAAGCTAATGGGCAGGCTGAGGTATCTAACCGCATAATCAAGACCATCTTGAGGAATGCAGTGGGAGATACCAAGAAGGACTGGAGCTATCACCTTGACGATGTTTTGTGGGCATAAGGGACTGCGTACAAAACACAATTAGGTATGTCACCTTACCGAATGGTCTTTGGGAAAACTTGTCACTTGCCAGTCGAGTTGGAGCACATAGCCTTTTGGGCTGTGAGCAAGATAAATTTCAACTGGGACAAGGCAGGAGAAGCTGCAAGTTAAGCATTCAGGAACTAGAAGAGATCAGGCTATATGCATATGACAATGTTGCACTTTACAAGGATCGATTGAAGAAAACCCATGATGAATTGATCAAGAATAAAAAGTTCGAGTTAATGGACAGTGAGTCGGACAAGATATTCAAGGTGAATGGAAGCATGCTCAAACTGTACTACGGGCACGATGCAAAGTACAGAGGGCCGATTATTGATGAATCTTGATCAAGGAGGAAGTCGAGCCAATGACAATAAAAAGAGGCGCTGGCTAGGAGACAACCTGGTATATTTTATGTTTTCATTTCTTTTTAATAATAAACTCCACATTTTGCCTCAAGCAAAGTGTGTGAGTGTGTAGGATTGTTGTTTCCCCTTATAGTCCGAGAAGAGACAGTTTTTTTATCTCGGGCCAGGAAGTTGTTGTTTATATGTACAGGTCATGAAGTGAGCAAGAGGTGTCTTGGGCAGCGAAGTTAAAAAAGGAAAAGATTATGAGGCAGAGCAGTTATGGTAACTGCTGCACGCCACTCCCGAACCAGAAGAAGTGAGCGCCAGTACCTTCTTGGCCAACCTAAGGAGTGAGGTTATGATAACAATAGCTGAGATAGAAGGCAACGTGAATGCAAAGATGGCCAAGACTGAGAAGATGGCCAAGTGGATGGAGAAGGCACTGAAGGCCTACCTCGATGAGCAGGGATTCAAGTACCCTCCTGCAGCCCCCTAAATGTTCCTCCCTTTTTAGTGTTTTATTTTAATTTATGTAGAGTCAGGGTTTGTCCAACCCCATTCATGTAAAATTCGAGTAAATACACCTCTCTTCACCTTACCACTTTGCCTTGTGCAAAATGTGTGAGTGAGGGAGGGGCATTTGTCTGCAAAAGAGTCTTTTATTTTGTAATTAGCATATGAGACTGTCTCTTGAGCATGATGAAATGTGGTGATCTCTATATATTGTTGGGGTTGTTGTGTATAGCTAAAGCAAAAATGTATTTTAGTATATATGACATGTATTCCACTGGTAACAATCACCTATCTGAATAAATATATTAATAACAATAAGCTATATATCTCATGTTTTAGAACACGTGGACGGGCTCAGGTGTCAGGGAGATCACCTAATAATTATGAGATATAAATAGTGTCACAGTCGAGATAGCTCAGGAAAGCTATTGGTTTAGACTGCAACATAACGGTAGTGGCGGGTCTTAGTCGCTAGTTATGTTGGTATGGTGGAACGTATTGACAGGATCGAGTGAGATAAGGTTCTTCTGATACTGACCCTAGCAATAGGTGAAGAACTAGAGATCTCGGCATTTAGAGATATGATCTTAATCTCGATAGCCTATTAGATATATATGTGTTGTTCATTGTTACTTTGATTTGCAAGATAAGGTCTATCGCAGCATCCCTAATGACTTGCCTCTTGGGTAACATGAAGGCATATAGTATGTCTAATTAGTTGTATCGAGACACCGTGTCCGTATAAGGATGAGAGATATCCCCTCAGGGAGTTCACAAGGTTTATTATACCAAGTCATGCATGTTGATTAAGTTCAGGTATAATAATAAGGGGTGAACAGGTACTACTTGAGGAAAATAAGATATTAATTAATTATGAGCAGTCAGAGGAGCTCTAATTAATTAATAGATATCGGAGTCATTAAACACGGGGATAGCTCTAAATAAAGTATTAGCCTCAATCTACAAACCGGGACAGAGCGGTGATTCAGCTGTGATTCTTTAGTGGAATGCGTCACAGCTCTAATGAAATAAATGTTCTGGGTTGATCATGGAATTATTTCATTAGGTAAGGCTAAACTCTGTTTGGTACATAGATCCCTAGGATGGCCCAAGAGCTCTTCAAAAAAGGAATTCAAGATATTATTAAGGGATATCAGTTTTGGACTGAAAAGAGGCATTATGGGCTTGAGCCCATAATGTGGCACCTACAGTGATATAGGTGGTGCTTGTTTCTCTTTTTGGTGTTCATCTAGGCTCAATAATTGCACTCTGGTTAAATATGTAATATGGAATAAATTAATATCTAATTAATTAAGATTTATTCTTAATTAAGGAATTAGATAATTAATTTAATATTTTCCTTATAATAATTAGGATTAATTCTAATTATATTTAATTAGAATTTGTGCCAGTAAATTATTAACTAAACCGGGCTTTATTAATTAAAGCCCATGACTTGCAAGGAAAAGTGGTGCCTCCTCCTCTTATAAATAAGGAGAAGGAGATTCTCAAAACCTAATCTAATCTCACGGATGATAGAAAGGGGGCGCCGGTTCAGAGAGTGCAGAGGGTGTTCCAAGTTCCAAAGTTCCGAGACGCTCATATTGTCGGAGAACTTCGAGGAAAATGATCACATCCCAGTAATCTAGACCTGTAGATTACTCCATCTGCAAGAGAAAGGTATCAGTTCTTGACTCAATGCGTGATGTAATTGCATGTAAATCTGATACTACAAATTATCATAACTAATTCGAAGATCCAGTGAGGAAAAGGAACACTTTCAAGCATCAGTTCCAACAATTGGTATCAGAGCCACGGTTCTAGAATTGGCTCTGTGATAATTTGATTAAATGTATGTTCATGTATTAGAGTCAATTATGCTATAACGTGTGCATCCTGCTGTCCGGGAACAACGTGTGTTGTTTTTGATCCTGTTTTATTCGATTTTTCGTGTTTTTTAATCGGTGAGAAATAAGGTACCGATTAGAATAAGATTCATTTTTCGGTAAATTTCTTTTGTATTTTGATTTCTTGTAATTTTGTACAGTGGAGATCGAGTAAAGAGATTGAAGAATGAGGCACAAAGATCAAAGGACACGACAGCGACGGCAACGCAAGGCGGCGCGTCAACCGCACGCGCATGAGGATCAACGGCGGCTGCAGCCGTTTTGGCTGCATTTTAGCCATCGTCTCCATCGTTTCACGATGGCTGGCCCTAGAGTTTAAACCCTAGGGCTGCAACGGCGTCGGAACGGAGGCGAGGGGCTGATGAAGCGGCGGCAAACGGCAGTGGACGACGGGTGCAGCAGCGGCAGCCAGAAACCTTTAAGTTTTCGGCCTGCGCGCTGCTGCTGTGATCAACGGCGTTGTGTGCGGCTGGGCCCAGCACCTCGACGGTGCTGGGCGGACCTCGTGGTGGCGGCAGCAGCTAAAGCGATGACAGCAGCGGCGACAGGTGGCGGCGAAGCGATCACCGCGCGCGGTCCCGTCCGCCTGCTGCTGTAGGTGTTTCGGCCGGCTGCTGTAGTTTGAGGGTCGAGCCCAGTATCGCACCAGGTGCTGGGAGGTGATGGCGGATGTTGACGGAGGCGGGGGCTGCAGCAGAAATGATGAAGAATGATCACCAGAAATGAAAAAATAAATAAATAAATAAAACGGCAAAAATGATAAAGAAGAAAAATAAATAAAAAGGAAAAATGAGGGATGTTTTAGAAATTTATCCTTTAAAATGGCTAGAAAAGGTAAAGATGGCCCGATTGACATCTCCTTTTTTGATTGGTCATACCAAATACTCCAAGGTAACTAGCGTGAAACTAAGTAGGTTAGCCTCGTCAAAATAATATTCCCTCCGTCCCGATCTATTGGTATTATGTCTATAGTAGGACGTCTACTATCTATAGACTATTTTCTTTTTTGGTAGTAGGTCCCACAATACACTTTAACACACAAAAAATTAGATGGACTTACAATTATTCCACTTTTAACACTTTAATTTATAAATATATGATTAAAAAAAATACATGTATTAACAAACAACTCATGTTCCATGACATTTGAAGGATTTTTAGATTGTTATTTTGTCTCAAAAGTGCTGTCAGATTCAAATGAAAAGTGAATAAATTTTATTAGTGATTGAATGCTAAACATTCTAGTCCCATAAATTATACTTGCTGTACAAAATAGGAGTCCATGTCCTTATGCTAACTTCAACTCACTTTTATTCTTCAATCCTCATATACTGTCATCTGCTATAAAACAAACACTAATAAATAAATAAAAATAGAATTAAAAAAGGTAAATTCAATTTAGGAAAAGGCGGCAGCTCAATTACAAAGGAAATTGAATGCAATAACACTACAGCTGTCTCAACTGTATCATTTTTCTTCAGACAGCCGGCTGCATAAAATGAGCAAAAATGCATATAAGTTTACAAGAACAAGCTTAAGATTTAAAAATGGTTGCCTTCAAATACATTTATTCAACAAAGATACAAACAAACACTTCCAAAAACCATTTAGAATCTACATTTATATATAAAACTTGGCTGTGTAGCTTTCTTACAAGTTAAGAAGAAGCTGCAAGAAACTGAGTTTGCCTCTCATGGATGATTCGAAGAGTTTGGAGGAGGGGCGTAGCAACAGAACACGACAAGAAGCCGGAGAAAACGGCCATCGTCAGCTCGAGAAAGTTGCAGAAGATATATCTCAAGACAAAAACTATGACAAAGAAGAGCAGAAGAAGGCAGAGGAGCAGCAGCCATTGATGAAGGAGAAGAAGAAAAGGGTTGCAACCTTGGATGCATTCAGAGGCCTAACAATAGTCGTGAGAAAATAAAAAAAAAAAAAAAATCTATAGCAATGAAATTACTCTTTTAAATTCTTCTTACATGATTATTAAAAGGCTGCAAATGAAAATGTAGTTGATGATACTCGTGGACGATGCTGGAGAGGCGTATTCGAAGATTGATCACTCGCCTTGGAATGGTTGTACCTTGGCTGATTTTGTGCTCCCATTTTTCCTCTTCATTGTTGGTGTTGCTATTGCTCTTGCTCTCAAGGTAGCTTTTCTTTAAATAGTTCTCTTGTTTTCGCCTTTTTTTCATGCTCGGTTGACATGGAAATTCGACCTGTGACAGAGGATTCCAGAGGTCAAGTATGCAGTAAAGAAGATAATCTTGAGAACACTGAAGCTCCTTTTCTGGGGAATCCTGCTTCAAGGTATTCATTCACTAACAATGATCCTCATATTCAAGAGAATCAAATCTTGAATCTTGATGTGTTAAATAATACTATATACTAACAAAATTAACCAATAATGATCTTTTCTTGATGAAAAAAAGAAAAAGAAAAACTGAGTATTTGCATATTGTAGGAGGGTATTCTCATGCACCATATGATCTGGTTTATGGAGTCGACATGAAGCAGATTCGTTGGTGTGGCATTCTCCAGGTAAAGGGCTTTCGCCTATTTACCTTTTCGGGTTTTATCTGCAGCACAGAAATATAAGTCAAGAATCAAACTCTACCTCTCTTTTTATGTTTTTCTTTTCCCGTATATGCAAGCAGAGAATAGCTTTGGTGTACTTTGTTGTGGCTTTGATAGAGACTGTAACCTCAAAGGTGAGACCAAACAGTTTGAAATCTGGTCATTTCTCAATCTTTGCTGCATATAAATGGCAATGGTAAGCTATTTCTCTTTCATTCAAGAAATATTTTTAAATATAATCTAATGCAGCAAGATTCAAATTCTATTGTTTTTGCTGCTTTCAGGGCTGGAGGACTTGTTGCATTTGCTATCTACATGATCACGACTTTCGCTCTTTACGTTCCCGACTGGAGTTTCGTGGCGTCCGAGGATGACAGAGCTGAAAGATTCACTGTAATAAGCAGCAATATTTTAGTACAATAATGATATATTACCATCAAGAAAAGGAAATGAGATTGAATACTAAATTTCAGGTGAAATGTGGGATGAGAGGGCATCTAGGGCCTGCATGCAATGCAGTAGGCTACGTCGATCGACAATTCTGGGGCATCAACCATCTCTACACTCAACCAGTATGGGCAAGATTAAGGGTCAGTTAATATCCTTCATCAATTTCTGCAAAAAAAATAATGTTATTGTGTGTGATTCTTGGCTAAATATGCAGGCCTGCACTTTTAGTTCTCCAGATTCCGGTCCCTTTCGTGAAGACGCGCCTACTTGGTGTCGTGCTCCGTTCGAGCCAGAAGGCTTGTTGAGGTCTCTCTCTCTCTCTCTCTCTCTCTTTCTCACTCCCTCTCAAGGAAAGCCAGCCATAAAAATGTCAGATTTTTACAGAAACGTATTTCTTGCAGCTCGATTTCGGCCATTGTTACCGGAACTATAGGCATCCATTATGGACACGTGTTGATTCATTTCAAGGTAAGAATCATTTTCATCAAAACCAGTTCAAGATTTTAGGGTAAGAATCTGACATCATGCAATCAGGATCATGCTCAAAGGCTCAAACACTGGGTATCAATGGGAGTTCTGCTATTAATTGTAGCATGTGTTCTTCACTTCACAGATGGTATATACTCATACATAGTTCTTCTTTCGTTCCAGAATCGAAATTACTAGAAAATATTCTTACGAACTCTATTTTTCCTGCAGCTATTCCCATCAACAAGCAGCTGTATAGTTTCAGCTATGTCTGCTTCACAGCTGCTGCAGCAGGCATTGTATTCTCTGTCTTATACATAGTGGTAGCAATCTCACACTCAGATTCATTCGACAAAATTTTTAGACGCGAGTCCTCACAATAAAGTACTGTGATTCATCTGAAATTCTACAGATTGATGTATATGGAATAAGAACACCATTCTTGTTCCTCGAGTGGATAGGGATGAATGCGATGCTGGTGTTCGTGCTGGCAGCTCAGGGGATTTTCGCAGCATTCATCAATGGATGGTACTTCAAGAATCCAGACAAGAATCTGGTAAGAACTAGGAAAAGTTGACATTTTTAAAAATCTTAATTCATCTTTTCAAGATTTGAAGCTCATTACTGAGTGTTGTGTGTGTGTTTTTCTTTTTTCCAGGTGCAGTGGATCAGGCAGCATGTTTTTGTAGATGTGTGGAACTCTGAGAGAGTTGGGACACTTTTGTATGTAATATTTGCTGAAATCACTTTCTGGTCTGTGGTTTCTGGCATACTCCACAAGCTAGGCATTTACTGGAAACTGTAAACCAATTATGTGTGTGTGTGTGTTTTCTCAAGTTACAAAGCAAAAATTATAATGAGATTTCATTTCACATAGATCATAACAACCTGATATTTTTATTTGAATTTCCATTTTCAAAGGGAGAAATACCCTAATCCATACCTTTGTTACATAGTTTTGCTCAATCTAAAAGCAAAGAAGTTGATTATACATATTTTCTGTTTATATCTAAACAACTCACAAAACTAACCTCTCTCATATATTTACATATTTAGATTTTAGAAGAGGGAATATTTACATGTTAATCCAGAGTTGAAGTAGTTCTTACTTACTCCCAACTCATTAGCATTCTCCACACAGTCTCCTCTATCTCCTTCTTTGAAGCAGCACCGCTGTCCCCTTCCCCTTCGTCAAGTAAAACTCTGTAAACTTCCCACTCGCGATCTCTGATGCTATATCTTCCGATTTCAGCCTGTAAAAGTGTAGCTAGAATCAGATGCTTGTGAAACTCGGGTATGCCACGTGAAAAATGTCGAAATACTGTACTAATTCGCCAGAAATCAGGAAGTGTGACATTATTGGAGGAAAAAGAGAAGGTCAGACGTCGCGACAGAATATGGTATTTTCCCCTCGAGTCAAGCTTTCTAACTAGAAAATAATACAAGTGAGGAAGTACCGAAAAGATAGGTCTGTTCAGCATCTTGAGAGCAAGTGTTATGTCATGGAAAACCATAGGACGACCCTTTCCACATAACTCGATGGGGTTTGCAACGAGCAACTCAGTGTCGGGGCCACGGCTAATCAATGCTAATCTCAACGGGCGCCTCAGTTCTACCTGAAGACGAGCGCTCAGAGAATCTTGTTTCATGGGATCCACTATCTTCTTGCCATTTGCTTCCATTATAAACAAGTCGAGCTCGCATTCGACGTTTCCTTTCCTCGTCAAGCGCCCGTAGCAAACCTAGTACATAATCATCGAACATTAGTCATTAGAAAATCCGGTAAACAGAAGTTTGTAAGTATAAAAAAAACGCGTACTTACTTGGATGTCGAAATCCTTTAAAGTTCTCATCACATCATATAGAAGGCCTTTGTGATCCTGGCAAATAATTTGGACTAAAGTGTGAGAAGGACTCAACATGTCATCCATGGTGATTGATGGGCACTTAAAGGCGATTGTGTCGTTTTTGGTTTCGTGAAGCGTCTCTGCATTGAACAAATCTTCGGCGATCCCATCTGAGAAAAACGAGGGTTCTTGAGAAGACGATGTGATTTCAGGGCCCACTTTTTCGATTTCACAACTGATGACCTCGTCTCCGAGCACAGCTTTTAGATGGTCACATGTGTCGTCTTTCCTCTTCTTTGTGGGCAGAAGTTCTCTGGTCGTATAATTCAAGGGTAGAATATGAGTCATTTTCAAATAAAACTATAGCTAAGTAGTTGCTTACTTCTCTTGCAAATAACTATAAAAAAATATTCAGACAAAAATTCTACTTGTATTTCAGACTTCTTGAAACTGGTAGCTTATTTTGTAATATTTAAAAAAAAAAATCAGTTTGGAATTTTACATTAGATTTTTACTGTTCCTTAACTGGAAATTACTTCAAGAAAAACCAGATAAAAACACTTCTTTTAAGACTCTGAGTTTAGAACCTTGAGTCAGTTATGAAGAAGAGGTCCATGACTTTTCCATCTGGAGTTGTCGATACCTTTACTCTCTTTATCGTTAGCTCGAGCTCACAAAGAACCTCCGTCACATCTGCCAAAAGAAATTTTTGATCAAGATACTTAGGATCCGGTAATGTTGCAAAACCCCGAGGATGAAATTGGATATTAAGCACATCAAGTAGATGAATCGTCATCCAAATAGTACACCAGCAATGCTTAAATCAAGATTCTAACCCTAATTGCGAAACATATTTGCCAAAGATACTTAGCATCCAACAATGCAGCAGAAACTAAAGATAAAGCTGCATATTAAGCACATCAAGTACACGAGTCTCGCCATTCAAAAATTACATCATCAATGCAATGAAATCAAGATTATTCCGAAACACATCTCCCATATAAAAAAGATTTATGGATCAAGATAATTAGGATCCAACAATGCACCAGAAACTAAATGCTAATAAACATCTAAGCAGACAAATCGCCTCCAAACATCAGACCAAGATCTGAATATCTAAAACTGCAAAGCACCTACCACGAAAAACTTGTCTTTTCGTAGAAAAGGAAGAAAACACATATTTTCTTGACTCTTACCATGGAGAAGGCCCCTTCTGTCATAGCAACAGAACTTCAAGAGATAGACATCAGGGGGCTTGGGGGGGCCCAACTCAGGCCTATCATATGAAATTCCATTAGCCAAGAGAAAAGAAGGGCATACCCCCATTAATCTGTTCTTCAACAAGCCCCACCGCGTGCTCGGTTTCCCCACCACCCAGAACACTATGTAGCACCATTTTCCATCAGTTGATACATCTACACCGAACCAACATTTGAATGAAAACACAATATCAATATAATCAAATTCAACCAACCAACCAACCAACTGTTACTCAATCAAGAATTTTGCTCCTAACATAATCTATGATTTCCAATTTATAACAATCAATACTCATATCATTCTTAGAGAAACAAGACTGCACAAACTCAAAGACACAATCTTCAGAACAAGAATCAAACATAAACTATAACTCCAATCAATTCTCATCAAAACCACAAACTTTGATTCAGTAGGAACTAGAATTTGTTACATGCAAAAACAATGAAATAAATCATGGGCCCAGAAAAAAAAAATGATAAAAAAACAAAGCATACCAATTCTTGCAACAGTGAGGCCAAAAAGGAGGATTATGCGGCAAAGATCACAACCTAAACCAGTTTTGTCAGGACAATTAACGGTTATTACACTAGGCTCTTCTTCTCTCTCAGACTGCCTGATTATCACAGCATCATCGTACACTATCCCCATCCCTTCAAATTTTCACCCAAACCCAGAAAAAAATATTGGATCTTTATCTCTATCTACACACAACATTAGCTATTTTTCGAAGATAAAAACAAAGTGGTTCCACCCTAGTACTCTGCCAATCCCCAACCACAAGAAAATCGGGCCTTCATCGCCATTACAAGCAAGAAATCTACGCCCTTTATGAGAAAATATGAAGAGGGGTTTATGTGTCTAAATCTTGCCATATATGTGTAAGCAAGAGAGGGAGAGTGGAAAAGTAGTTGTTTTCAGAGGCCAAACATGTGGTGAAAAGTGAAAATGGTTGAAAAAGAAAAGAGGAAGAAAAACTGAAAAAGTTGTTTTGGGTTTTCTTTGAATTGAAGAAAAATGGTGAAATTTGCAGTCGTTTTGTGAATCTGCTGCAGATTTTTGGTTGAAGAGGAGGAGAGTATCATTGGCTGCTGCCGAGGTGGAGTTCAATTTGTCTTTTTCCTCGTGATCGCGCCATCTCGAGCTCAACAGCTTCATTTATTTTTTTTTCTTTTCTTTTTTTTACTTTTTATTTTTAGCTGCAGAGTTTTGTATCAAATTATCTATTTATGTCAAAAATTTAAATAGATAAATTAGAGTATTTATTATGAATTTGGATTGGAAAATGAGATGAGCATGAACATATTTTGAATTTTTTTTTTTTTAAAGACATATTTTTTTAAATAACGACATAACTAGTTAAATAAAAGCTATTATATCTATTAATTTAGAAGAATATTTATATTCATGAACAAAGGCAACTTCTTTGATAAATGACAAAACACATCTTTAGGTCCCTGTACTTTTATTTTTTATTTTACCAGATTCCTCTACAATTTTTTATTTTAATAGATCCCGTATTTTCATTTTTTGATTTTATCAAATCCTTATTTAACGGTTTCGAAAGGACCATTAAGTTTTCTGTTAGTTCAATTACAAATCATCATTTATTATTAAAATTGTTTTCCACAGCATATCCCACTTTAAAATTGAAGAAAGAAAAACATAAAACTAACGACACTCGTATAGAAAAAGAAAAAAAGAAAAGGTCAGTTGCTCGATGCACCAGATACTAGTAGAAAGGATGTCACGATTCAATTTTTGTCAAGTTTTTGAAGAAAAAATAATGAGATGCTAGTCGAGATATATGGTTTTGTAGAATGATTATCTTGTCTGTATTTAATTAATCTTTACGTGTTTAATTAATCTTCCCAAAATATTAGATTCTAATGTGCATTTCATCAAACACTCAAAATGCAGTAATGTTGGCAGATATGAATTGGATTATCACAATTCCGGTCAAGCTCCATAACTGTATCAGCTATCCACTTGTCAAGAGTCGTCAAAAAAAGACAACACCCACCTTCACTAATCATCAACCAATCTCTTTTAGCGATCTCCATTTTCAGAAAAATCAAAAAGAATTGAATCTCGACAGATCTTCTAGCTGTATACATATATCCCTTCAGGCGTCTACAATTCTTCTATGACCTTTGAATTTTCTAGAGTTGCAGATTTTTTTTTTTTTTTTTTTTTTTTTGAAAGCCTTACCGTAGCCTGTCATTGCAGATCGATTTCTACATTAAGTTTATGTCAGATTAAAATTAAAATGTGGGATATGATGTGGAAAATCATTTAAATAATAAATGATGATATGGAACTAAACTAACGGAAAACTTAATGGTTCTTTCGAAACCGTTAAATAAGGATTAGATAAAATTATAAAATCAAAGTACGAGGATCTATTAAAACAAAAAATTATAGAGGGATCTGATGAAATAAAAGATAAAAGTACAGGGACCTAAAGATGTGTTTTGCCTTGATAAATTAATTAAGTTGCTAATTATACTTACTAATCGACATCACTATTTGTTTTCTCTTGATAATAATTTAAATCATTTAAAAAAATGAAGATCGTTATAAATATTTATTTATTATGAACATTACTAGTTAGAATTTTTCTCTCTTGTATATATATCTCTTGTATACCCTATTTATAAGGGACGTAGAAAGTTGGGAATAAAGAAAACCATATTCTCTACTGACGTCGTCTTCTCTCTTCTCCCTTTTTTTTTTCTTATGTTCTTTATTTATTTAGTTTTACAATATTATTTTGCAACACGTTATCAGTACAAGATAAATTGTTGTTGATCCGGTCCTTGATTTTATTTTTAATTGAGAACGGCGAAGAAAATAATGAGCTTATTTTCTACTAATTATATAAAGAGTTGAAGAATTGTAATTTATAATTACTTTTGTTATTAATGACATTTGTTATTACTTTTTAACAATTATTACTTCTTAAACGACACAAATACTATTAACTTCGATATTGACGTTCTAACATCAAAATCCAAATATTAATTGATGCGAATGATATCCTCTGTTGCTAAATTGTAGTATTTTATTACTCCTAGAGTACATAAATAAATTAATGATATGTGGCAAATTCTAGGGTTTAGAAATTTTAAATGTTAGGGTATATATTTTCCTTATATAAATCTTAAATCTTAAATCATTGTCAATTATCCATAAATGCAATAGAAAATTTCATATATAAATGCGATAGAAGATCCGAACTATGATTGATTTACGTATATAAATGCGCT